>CAJNOL010001913.1:0-51249 GCA_905250125.1 Rotaria sordida | reverse complement strand
TCAGTCGTTTCAATCCTTATTGACTATCGAACATTGGGCATGGCGAATACTTAGCAATGATTATCAAGAGTGGACTAATGATGCAAACTATGCCGATTTTTTTCATGCTCTCGCATCGTTTAATACAAAAATGATTATTAATGATGATAATATCAAAGCCGAAACTAAAGCAACACTTCTTATTCCTCATTCTACCGATTGGATCGATGGTGTTCTTAGTCAAATAGACAGAAGTGATGATACATTCCTGACAGTAACTAGTCTTTGGTTCGATATTCTCTCACATTTCTTACACGATTACTCTCAGTTCGTCTGCTCATCTCTGGTTGCTCATATTAATCAGCGAATAGCTCATGACATACTTATGTCTGATCAGTATAAATTCTATTTGCAACAACTCCGAGAAGCACATCCTTTACAATCCATATTTACTATCAAACAGCTTTTCTATATCAAAACATGTTCATTCTCGTTAGCAGCTTATTTTTCTCTTACACCACAAGACTTTCTCTATACAGCTGAACAAATTATTGAACATATTGCTGATGACTATGCACAAATCATTCTTGTACATAGCTATACAGTAAAATCATGGAGTCGAGAATTACTCGGCTGTATTTCTTCGCTGATCGGTCTCATTTGTGCATGCTGTTGGTGGGGTCGTGAGGAGGCACATCATATCAAAAAGATTGTATCTACCGATTTGACATTGTATGATCATGTTTCAGCATTGATTCGTATTATCAGTTATAAACCATTTCATAAATGTATTGATGGTCAATGGCCTAATGTGGAAACAATTCTTATCGATTCTATCATAACATTCTTAAGAGGTGCAATAGATGCAGAAAAATTAAGTTGTTTTATTCGTTTGACAACATCTTTACCTGATACACTTACATCATTAGTTCAAACAGCACCATATGATCGAATAGTTCTATGTGCACATGGTTTACTTGCTGAAATTCTAACGGATGAACAACTGAAAGAATTAAAAATTGTCAGAAATATAAGACGTTCGTGCTTTGATATTATTGAACAAGCTTGGAAGGATCCATCGCAGAAATATCAACATATACCACTAGTACATATACTTCGAGGTTAGTTTATCTTTCAATTACGAGTATCTTTATTATATATTCGTCTGAAATTGAATAAAAAACTAGAAAAAGATGAAAAAACGTACAGGTTTTGTTAGCATTTGTTCACTAAAAATACCATTCGATTTCTTTTATGAAACTATAGGAATCTCTTGAATATGTTTGGTAGAATTTTTATATATTTGTATTATCTAGGCTTTGCTAATCTATCAAAAAATGATACTGTTCAAGCAAACACAGCAGCATTAAATAAAATGCCACTGCTAATCGAAATATTGGACAAATATCCGATCGTATACGATATTCTCTGGGGTCTTTCCTTTAATTCATCTATTCAAGAACAACTTCGATTGAATCATTCATTCATGACCAAATTGACTGAAATCAAAAAGAACTGTTCAAATGAAACTATACGTAAAGCTGCACGTGGAATTCTTTGGAATTTGAATTCAGATCGAGATAAACAGATATTTACAGAAAAATGTGATAGTACAACATTTGATATAATGATTAGTTATTCACATAAAGACAAACAAATATGTAAACATTTGTATGAACAACTTATTCGAACTGGTTATCGAGTATGGATTGATTTCGATCAGATACATGGCAACGTCATGGATGCCATGGTACAGGCAATCGAACAATCTCGAACGATTATTATTTGTATGAGTGAACAATATCGACGAAGCAATTATTGTCGAGCCGAAGCTGAATATGCATTTCAACGTCGACTCAAAATAGTACCAGTGCTTCTACAAGAACATTACAAACCCGATGGTTGGCTTTTGTTTTTAATTGGTCAATCACTCTATGTTGATTTCACAAAACATGAATTTCCAATAGCAATAGAAATGTTGATCAAGGAAATCAAAGCCTTACATATGCAGAACTTTCATAACATAGAAGTTCAATCAAATCAAAGTGCTTTATTGGTACTTCCTCCTTCTGTACCATGCCTACAACCATTATCGGGAACGGAACTATGTCCAGAAAATGTTCAAAACTGGACAACGGCACAAGTTAGCGATTGGTTAAAGGATAATAATCTGTTAGAACTGGCTCAGCTTTTATCGGACGTTGATGGACAGACGTTGATCTATATCAGTGAATATATAACAAGAGGAGATACACAGCATATATTGGCATCGCTACAACAAGATTCATTACGACTAATCAATCGTAATGTATCAGTAATCGAATTAGCTCGTTTTCGCAATCTCATCAAACAACATGGCCTTGCATCGTCAACAAGCGTCAAATCGATGAACAAGATCAACGTTCAGTACAGAAAATGGTGGAAATCGCTAAATCAATGTCACATGATGTAAAAGTAAACACTCTTAGACAGTTGAACATGATCAGTGTGGTTTTAAGTAATTTTTTGTATATTTCTGTTTATGTTTGTTTTCATGATATATACTAAAATTTGTCTGACTGAATTATACAATACAGAGTTTGAACCGTTTGTTATAGATTTATGTTGAAAATGTTACGACTTGGTTTTAATGTGTGATAGTTATTATTTGATATCTCTTATCTTAGATAACATGAAGAATCAACTGACAAATACAAGGATGTGTGGGCGTGATTATAGCACACACACACATTCGTATATAGATTTCTCTTTTTTTATGATATTCAAAATGTGATTTCGTCTTTATCGTTGAAGATCAATACTGAATACTCGAGATCATTTTTGATTTGTAATACTAAATATTTCACTACAAATGTCGTGTTTTGTTCGATGCAGTGCACGATTTTTTAAGGATAAATATGTCAACTAGAAAATGATTCATAGAAGAGATATTTTCAAAGAATTACCAAATACTTTTGAAGACAATTTTTTTTCAAATTGGAGTTTAAACATCCGACTGGGCTCATTACTTCTATCATACCTTTACTGCAAGAGTCACTAGATATACAGTGTTTTTTATGTCGATTTTGTTCGTTGTTCGTTGCAACATCTCGAAGACTAGGCGACATACGTCCAAAAAACCATCGACTGTGATAGGTACTTTCACAGTCAACATTCTACAGAAGACCCAGACAAACCGATGAAGAGATGAGAAACAATTTTCGGTCTATTGAATAGCATACGTGCATGGTGACCGGATAATTAGTTACAGAACAATTCGTCGCATAAATCATAATGAAAAAGAAAAATTTAGCTGCATATATAATTTGTTCTTTTCATTACTTGACGAACTGTCCACGACGAATTATCCTGCCACAAATTGTCCTAGTACCTGATGCTTCGTTTATAATGATATGATTGTGGATTAGTTTTTATTAGTTGCATTTTGAAGAAAGTGATAGTTATTGATGCAATATGCTTATATTTGTTTCAAATCCTACCATCGTACTGAAGATGACTGAATTTTTTACTAGCGTCAACAACTGAAAATGGTCGAAAATTCTACAAATATAAAATTGTGTAAAATATTTTTTCGATTTGAAATAAAATTATTGTTTATTGTTATACGGCATTTATGTCTTTCTTTCATAGAAATGATTGCTCGTTTAATAGCGTAACGCCATTCTTATCTTTCCATTCTTCATTTGCATATTTTACTACATACGAGATTGATTGAATATGAAAAGAAGTGATAAGGTTAGATGTATGTTTTACGACTATGAAAGGATAATACAATTACGTCTCACTCCATCGATATTTGAAAGAAAAGAAGAAATAAAAACAACTGAGTTGGAAATATTGATTCCATAAGAGATCATTTGTCCTATCGATTCGATGTAGTATACGACGTTTGGAGAAAGATTAACAAAAGACTGAAACCAAGCTGTTCGATATTTTGCTATCAAAACAGGTAACATAACTCCAGCAGTGAAATAGATTACGTAAGTTCTCTCGTTCTGAAACGGCTTAGAAAACAAGAGAAAATAAAAGGAATACTGAAATCAAGACATAAAATAAAACTTTTGTTTGCTATCATTGACAGATCATATTGTCATTCGCTTTGTCGAAGAAAATCAATCCAAATAGTCGATTGCACTGAAAAACATCAAATACGAGAAAACAAAAAGAGAATGCTTTATGTTGTCCGTCCTCGCACGCGTCCCTTTGTTAAATCTAGGATAGAATCAGTTGAAATTCAACTGCTCTTTCAGTACAAAATTTATTTTGATTCATCTATACAAAACATACAGCTTTATTTTGAATAGGATGCTATGATCGATGTTATTCAGTAACGTAACCACGTTGATTTCAAACGAGTTCTTTTATTTTCAGTGTCGTAGTCAGAGATAGAAGTATTAAGTAACTGCTCACGACCTCAAAAGTTATTGCCCACAGATTTTTTGAGATCATGACAATTGTCCATAGTTGCTCGACTCTCAAAATAGTTTTTCTGGAAAGTTGACTACTACTGAAAAATTTCTGGCTACACCACTGGTTATTTTTGTACTATTTTCCCCACCAATACAATCTAGAGCCCTTTTCGAAGATACATTGCAAATACTGGCACGGCTTGGTGAAGATGTACAGAGGATAATTTTGCTTCTGAACATTTCGATGAAGTCACTTTTTCTTCTAGTATAAGAAAATGACAGAGAAAGACGATGAGACTATGTTTTCAGGTTCATTCGTGATGAATAAATGTAGATTATCATGTATATCGGCTTATTCAAACTGAATTTGTTATTTCTGTAAATCATATGAAGTAAAATTTTTACTCGAAATCCTGCATCATTCAACTATGACACAACCTCTTCGTCACATGGGTTATCACCTATGGGGATTCAAATGTCTTGTTCTAGACTTTGATACTCCTCTTTAGAGAAGTAGACTAACGTTTCTTCACGATAAATTATTATTATTATTACCATTACACAATTCCAATAAAGTGTTCATTTTCTCTTTATAGAGATACTCCAATTGTATCAGAGATTAAATAATTAAAAGTATTAGTCCTTAAAAACAAAACCACTTAGCACTTGTACTTTATACTAAAGTATCTGTACTTTTTATTAAAGCTCTGTACTAAGTACTCAGTCTCGTGCACTGATTGACCTCCTTTTTTTTCTCATATTTTATTGAAATCTAAATTACTTTACTTATATGTCATTCTTCTACTAGAATGAAAACAATTACCATTCTATGCATTATTTTTCTTGATCTCTTCAATCAAAGGAACACTATTGTTGCATCAGAGAAATCAGCAGAAGGCACACCTAACGAACAATTAGAAAGCTATGATATTAAGAAGAAGGTTATAGTGATACCAGTAAGTAAAAATTTCAATCTATTGTCACATTGGTGCATAATTTTTCAACCATGTCTAGGGCATTTCAAACTCTATTGCATCATATAATGCAGCCATCCAAATCAACCACATTCTCTATTTGAGTGGTCAAACTGGAATTGATCCTGCAACACGCCAACTAGTATCGGATGATGTTCAAAGTCAAACTAGACAAGCATTCCACAATATACAAGCCATATTAGATGCAGCTGGATCAGATATGACTCAAATCGTGCGATGTCTTGTTCTGTTAACTAATATAAATGACTATCAATTAATGAATCAGATTTATACATCATTCTTCCCTTCAAACAAAGACTATCCAGCTCGGACAACTTTCGCTGTTCAATCGTTACCAGAAAATGCCAAAGTTGAAATCGAATGTACTGCATATGCAGGCCGGAAACTCGCGAATTGCTATGAACGCTTGATTATTCCATCTAATTTCATTTTGTTTAGTTTAGCTTTTCATTTAATAGTATTCATGTTTACTTTTTAGAAAGCACTTTATTTTATTGTATGCACGTTCATGGCTAAATGTATTATGCACGAAGGATGCCCTTCAGAACTTTTGACTCGATTTGAATAATAAATTTTTAGATAGTAGAATAAGTAGTGGTGAATTTGGCTCTATGAGTAAAAGATGCAACAAAATACGCTCTATAAAATTACTCTGAATTGAGCGCCGCTGACTCTCATAGTAGGAAAGTTATAAGCTTAGAAATATCCATCAAAAAATAAAAATGAAAATTAACAGCGAATCATTTAGAATGAAAAAAACATGAGCAAATGTTGAAATCAGCTTTTTTTTCCAGAGTCAGAGTGTGAGGGTTAGGACGAAAAGGGATTTTCATTTATCCTTATTCTCATCCTCAATTATTTCAAAACTTGTTTAAATATAATCTTATTGTGGATCAGGTATATCAACAATCTAACTAAATAAACATCTACTTATTTATTTGTGTTCTGTCTGCTTTTTCTTTGCAGAAAACAAATACTTGATCAACTCATCACTCTATGATAAATTGTCCTGAGGGTGAGTGTGTAGGCGTCGTCTCTTTACCCGCACCTACTCACCCAGATAGCCACTTCTCGTCAACATTCGATCAAGTTCTATTGACCTGAGGATGAAAAACAGCCATATTGAATTGGTCGAATCCAATTTCCATCGGTCGTGTGTACGGATTTTGCAGACATAGTAAATTTCTAGCGAGGGAATAGGCATGAATACTCGATATAAGAAGCGGTAGCTAAACACTACCAATATTGATCGTCATCAAATGAGACAGATCCATTCTTTAGTAGACACTACTTTTATTATATGAAACCGTTTTTATTAATTCATCACTTTCAAGTGACCTTAACAAAAGTAAAAACAAAAAAAAGAGCTTCGATTGCCATGTGTGTCCAATATTGTCGTGATCGATGAGTTTTTTAACATTTTTTAGCGTTTTCTAAATGGTTTTTCAAATTTTTCATCTTACAAAAACTGACTTAAAAATTTTTTAATATATACAATTTTGTAGAGCTCGACGAGCTCTATCGAACCATGTAAACATATCAAAAGAAAATACTAAATTCATTTTTGAATCACTGATGCCTTAGTTTTTTATCCTAAAAAAGTATAAAATTTCTTAAGTTCGACATCAAAAAGTTTTGATAACTCTTACAATTTAGTATCAAAAAATTCTATTTTCAACGCGCTTTAATTTAGTATAAAATTAGTTATGTATGCTATTTGAAATTATAGTGTTACCCCCTAGAAAAAACATTTTTACGTACCCTGTAGACAAATGAATGCAAATAATGTCGCTCGAATATGCTTGTTATTGTGAAATAGGATACTAAATTAATTAAATTCTCTACAGATCATTAATTTCTAAATCATATCTGGATCAATAAACAACAGTAATACAAGTATTTCATGAATCGAAAAAATATTTTATTCGTAAATTTTCACTACAGTAGAAAGGCTATACTCAGTTCTGATTAGTGAAGTAATTGTTATAGTGAGGATGGGTATGGATTTAAAATAGAAATAACACTGTTTTATTTCTCTAGTGTGTTTAAGGCCTTTTACTATCCTGTATCTACTTCATAGGTTATTCTGTCCTTGTCAAAATGTGAAACGTTCAGTTCTTTCTCACAATCAATTTATATAAAAATTTAATTATAGTCTTTCAACATCCAAATACAAGTAGGAAAAAGTCAAAACGACGAAACTCTTCGCTTTTATACAGAAATTAAAGTTATTACACACAAATCTATGTTTTTTTTTTCTTTCTGTTCTCGTTTTCTTACACGTGTGCATTTTAAAGTAGAGTGCATCAAAGTGATATTTATAGTTCGACTTACATTCTTCGTTATTTGTTGTAAACAGAGAAAAATCACATTCGTTTATTTTCTAGTCTTTTATTCTCCTTAATGCTATATTAACCTGTTGGAGATACACATCTTTGGTCTCCATTTAGTCATGTCAAAGTCAAATATAATTTCGTCTGAATGCAAAATTTGTGGAGTTCCTGTCATTTTTTTGCATTATGGTGTTACAGCATGTGAATCATGTAAAATGTTTTTCAAACGGAATGCTGAAAACCAAAAGGTCAGTTAAAATGAAAATGATTTTTTTTTTTGTTCTTTAAATTAACTTGTTCAGGAAACACTGAAATGTCTCTTTGATGGTCAATGTGAAGTGAATATTAATATTTGTCATGTATGTTCTGCATGCCGATTAGAAAAATGTTTTCAAGTTGGAACGCGTGTTGAAATGATTCAATGTTTTCGACCATCGTTGAAGAAAAAAAAACCAGCATCATCAAAATTAGTTCCAGTGATAAGTGAAAAAAATGAACAGTCACTAAAGGTTACGAGTTTATATTATTCTTTTTCTTTTTTTGTTCTAATTCGGTGAAAAACTATTAAGAGAAAATTTTCTTTTACAATTTGGAAAAACAAAATGCTTTATTTTTGTTGCTATATAATTCAAAGTTATTCTATGATGTTCGAAAGCACGAAAATAATTTTGATAAATATGTTATTAAAATATGAACGTCCCCGAAGAGTCAAACTGCTAATTTATTCAAGCGAAAAATATTTGAAAAACTTTTTTTTTTCTCTTTATTAAATTGCATAACTAATATTTCGATCCTATAGGAGGATGTCATGAGCAATGATCTACTTAAAACCGAGAGTATGTGATTACTTAACATACGAACAAAGAAAGATCCTCAACTGATATCTGAATGAGACTAGTTTATTGTGGAAATTTCAAATCTTCTGATTGCTCCTACTCTAAGATACAGTTTATAAGGATGTTCAAAACTCAGTTCTCCTAAGGGAAATCTCGACATTGTACCAAATCATAACGTAAAAATACAGTATCTCGGCAACAATAAGCTACTAGCTCGAATTCTTTTCAGGGTATTCGTAGTTCATTACAAGCTACATGATGCACATTGTATGAATTTAATTGTAAACCTTTTCTCATAAGATCGAATAGTTTCACAGACGAATGTGGCGAGGTACTACTACTAAATTTTCTTCGATGTTGATGATGTTATAATCATTGGATTCATTGTTGTTTCTATCAATAAGATTCCCATTGGATTTCTAATAACTATTCAATCCTATAGAGTATGATCGAATGACTTTCAGATCTATTGAACTACGTTCTTTCTCATCATAAGTCTTTGCGCAACTCAAAAATTCTAAGTTTTAGTCATAAAAAAAATAGCAAAAATTTTTGTCAACATAATGTGTGAAATGTTCTTTGCCGCTATCTAACAGTTTGAAACAACTTGCTTCTATATTGGAATACATTTAGTCGTTAGAATGCTCCTTCTTCGATGTTCAATTAGATATAAATAAGATTAAAGTGTCTTAGTTTCGATCCTGATTCTGTTGAAAGTGAGATAAAGATTAGTTTGCTCATGTCTAGTTTAAGATAATGTAACATCTATCTTCGTATTATCATATTAAGAAAAATTTTCAAAGTTGAAAAGTTTTAAGAAAAAGAAGAACTATTATTGAATAATTTGGATCAACACGTACAAATCAAATTGATTGGTATTTTTTAATGATTGTTCTTTTTTTTACTTTTATGACTATTAGAATGTTCTTATAAATGAAAAAATTTGATCCGTTTTTATTGTTGTTAGTCAAAGAAAACAATATCAATGATGATATATCGTTTCATTATTAATAAATTTTTTATTTTTTTTTTAATTTATTACAAAAAAAAAAGAAATTGTCATTTTTTTTGTAGCTACCAACATTAAACTTATTTGATCAAGATCGATCATTATTAACTACTGATCAATGGGCTCTTCTATCCAATTTAATTCATTCATATGATAAACATAATGCTCTGGTAGTTGCAAAAGATTTTGCACAAAGTATTAATAATTTACATCCGAGACAACGTTTCAAAGTTAATGCAATAAAAGTAGTTGAAATTGTTATAATTCTTTGTCAAACAACAGAACCATTTATTCGATCAAATCATGATTTTGCTTCATTATTTCATCATGATTATTCGGTTGTCTTACGTGGTGCTATCGAGAATGTTAGTTGTCTTGGTGTAGCTTTGATATTCCGTCAATCTGGACTTACAGAAGATTCAGCTTTTCGTAATGGTATGGAGATCACTTATGACCCTATTCCATATAATCTAACTTTAAATATGGTTTCAGCATTGAATCAAGATTTTAATCTCGTTAAATTATCATTATCAATATTTGCTTTTTGTACAAGTAACTGTACTTTATATAATGAAAATACTTCACACATGTATTTGACAGATATTCAATCATTCTTAAATATAGAAAATAGGTATGCTGAAATTGTATGGAAATATTTACTTTATAAATATTTGTTTGAAAAAGCTGTTGTACGTTTTAGTTGTCTTGTGAATAGTATTGTTAATGCAATTACCGTTAGAAATCATACTGATGTTATGAGAGACTCGTTCAAAAGATTGAAGAAAAACTAAACATTCATGATAACTAAATGTTTGTTTGTTTTTTGTTTATTTAAGATTTTTTTTTTTCATAATGTAAATAAATAAAAAGAAAATGTAATGAGTAAGAAGAAATTCATCTTGTCGATACATTTATATTTTATCCAAAGTAAATAATTAAACAAGTGTCTATAGAATATGAAAGGCATATTATCATCATAATACATAGAATTCTATATTTTTTTTTTTGTATAAAATAAAATGTTCTTCTTAACCTGAATATATAAATATGATAAACATTCGATATTTATATAATCTATTTATTTAAAATTAATTAAAAAAACAAAATAAGAATGATATCGAAATTCAATTATCATTATCATCAATGTAGATCTAATCTTAGTTTTGAATATAATAGCTGTTTGATAGACTATAGGAACAGGGAAAACTGCTATAATATAATATTGATTGAAAGAATCGCTATTGTTTAAATAACTTGAAAATAACAAAGAAATAGAGATCGGTATTGTTATTCTTTCAATAGTCACATATTTTCAAATGATTTTTTTTTCAGGCATAAAGATATGTAAACATAACTTGATTTACATAGAATGCATGAAAATAAATGAAAGTAAATCGCATGTGAATAAAAATACGTCCGCCTGAAAAAAAAGTAGCGTCACTCGTTATTTTTAATATATCATCACTATAAATTAATATTTTGAGAAAAGAGTAATTATATATTCGGATAGTCAGTAGAATTCTCTACAACTCTATATATGCACACTTTGAATTACACTTGTTCACTAAAAATAAATTCAAGCACAGTAAAGGCACGTTCATCATCTGATTTCTTGGAAATGTATTTTTTAACCCATTCTTCATTCATATTTTCAAGTTTATTTTGAATAGAGAAACAAGCATGGGCGGCGCAAGGTCAGTTTTGTAGGGGTAGCAATAAACTGTTAAAGGAGCTCTACTTTTTTTCCCTTGTTTAATTCGAGGCAAAAAATTGCTTTCATGAGAACTGAACTTCTCGAATGTACTGTATGCAAAACTCGAGTATTAATTTCTCTAGTAGTACATTAAACCCGCTTTAATTGGTATATGCATTTTTTATCGAGTACATTTACTTCGTCAATTTTAGTGTTCAATCACTATTGAATGTTCACAAATATTTATTAGTAATAGGAAAAAATACATTCTTATCCAAGAATGATATAGAATTGTTGTGTTCATTTTCAAAAAAATGTTTTTCTTTTATCTTTTTTCGATAGAAAAGCAGTTCCAATAGCATCAATATCAATTTCATAATCTCGTTCAAACGGATGTCCCATAATAAATGGCCGATTTTTGTATTTCAGATTCTAATCTTTAAAAATTTTTATTAAAAAACCGAGTATACTACAAGATGCAGTGTGAAGAGCTCTACAATTCACAAAGCAAGACCGATTTTGGTTGTTTAATTTTGATTTTGAAAAAGACAAAATTCTATACGACCACTTTTCGAAGGTGTCAAAAAACCATTTCTTCGTTCTTATTTCATCTGTGTATTTCTTAATATGTTTTCTTTAGAAAAGTATAATACACCAGAACATGCAGCGTAAAAAGATCAACAATCCGCAAAGTAAAGGGTTGTGTAATTTTTGTTTAAAAAAAAGCAAAATTCCGTGAGCATAATTTCCATTGTACCTAAAAGATCATTTTTCTATTCCAATGAACAAATCATTTTTTTCTTATTTCATCGTTTTATCGCCTAATTAGTTTTATCGTATATACCTCAAGATGTAGCGTAAAAAGTTCTACAGTGTACAAAGTAAAGCTTTTTTAATTGTATACTTTTTGTTTTGAAAAGAACCAAGATTCTGTGAGACCGTTCTATGCAGCGTCGAAAATTGATTGGGCAGAATTCCATTTATTTTCAAAAAATATCAAGTATATAATTAAAATAAGCTTTCCTTTGTAGCTGCAGAGATCTTTACGCTGCACCTAGTGCTATTTTCTATGCTTTTTTAAAATGTATTTAAAGATTAAAATATGAAATAGAAAAATTAGCCATCTATTATGGGACACTCGATATATATTGCGGGAAACAGATACATCAGGATAGCAATAAACAATTCTTGAGACTAAAATTCAATCTTCATGTATAAAATACAGAATTACATCGAATATATGTATGCTGAATAAAAAAGTTTTACTCTAGAATATACAGGAAGCGTGAAAAATTAGAGGAAGCAATAAGTTCTTATTGATTCCAATAATTTATTTTAGGGGTTGCAATTGCTAACTATTGCATTGCTGGCGCGCCGCCTATGGAAACAAGTTATTACAAAACTAAGTATGTATTTTGAAAGTGCGTGAAATTCTCTATTACTCTGTACTTTTGTCAGTTGTGACTTGGAATTATTTGATAACAAATACTTCGAGTATTGTTGATGTATCCTCATTGTGACACTCTCACTTTCCATTACTATTCATGAACTCATATAGCGTCAGATTGATTGATCTATGATCAACTTCTTTGCACAAAGATGTAGCCAAAATTTCTAATAATACCTAACCTAGGAACGTGATGCGTACGTGCATTAACAATATTCGAAGTATTTGTTATCAAATAATTCCAAATCACGACTGACAAAAATACAGAGTGGTAGAGAATTTCACGCACTTTCAAAATACATATTTACTTTTGTAATAACTTATTTCTCTATTCAAAATAAACTTGAAAATATGAATGAAGAATGGGTTAAAAAATACATTTCCAAGAAATCTGATGATGAACATGCCTTTACTATGCTTGAATTTATTTTTAGCGAACAAGTACAATTCAAAGTGTACATATATAGAGTTGTAGAAAATTCTACTGGTTATCCGAATATATAATTACTCTTTTCTCAAAATATTAATTTATAGTGATGATATATTAAAAATAACGCGTGACACTATTTTTTTTCCAAGAGGATATATGATACAGTGTTGAAGTCGTATTAGCGATACTGATTTTTTCTCTTTAGTCTTAAATGTTCAAAAATAAAAAATTCTTTGAAGTTTATTCAATGATAAGAAAAAGAGAAAGAGATAAAATAATATAATTAAATTTAACGAAAATCAATTCGATCACAAGAGACATCCATCGAATCATGAATCATTGAATTCGCTTTGACTCATTCAGTTCTAACATGTGTATCTTAGATCTATCAGAAGAACAGAAGCAAAAAAAAATACGAAGAAAAATAACTTTTTTTCATTTCTGCGGAGAATCAGATCATCAGAGTGTTTTTTCTCGACGCATGCACACACATGTTAGTCTTATTGTTAGACAAACGCGTTTGCTCTGGATTGAAATAAAACTAGCTGATAATGAACCCAATGATCCTTGTTATACCAAAAAAAAAATATTTCGGTTTTTTTTTCCTACAGGAAAGTGTTTCTTAATTCTCACTTTGATCAGAACTATTTTTTTAGAATAAAAAAAAAAACAATTATTAAACTTATAGATGGCAGAGAAATTCATCAACACCGTCTCATCTAATGTAATGCTAAAATCGTCTTCTAAATCCATTGATGAAAATACAAAACGACGTCCATTTAAATGTAAAATCTGTGAAGCACCTGCTCGTTATGCACATTTTGGTGTTATATCATGTGAATCATGCAAAATGTTTTTCAGACGAAATGCTCACATTGAACGGGTGAGATTGATTATTTATTTGAATAGAATTCTCATACTAATTCATTCTATTAGTCAACATTTGAATGTAATTTTGGTAGTCAATGTGAAATTAATATATATAATCGTCATATATGTACCAAATGTCGATTAGATAAATGTTTTCGAAGTGGAATGAGTATGGAATTGTTTCGATTGGGTTATTCAAAATCAATAAATCGATCAAAAAATAAAAATTCTCAATTAACATCAACAGACCTTGTCAAAACAATCAAAAAAGATAAAACACAGATGGTAAGATATTTTCCATGAAAATTGTTTCGTTCAAATAAAGATTATGTCAATACGTATGAAAATTCTTAGAAAGTAAATATACAAGAAGAGAAATGACAAATAATTAAATTCATTTTCAATATATTAGAACTGGAAATGTACATGACTAATTTTTCAGTCTCAATCTCACTTTCGATTATGACATTGCATGCTCATACGGAATCTAAAAATTCTATAGTTTTGTTTGTTTGATTTAGTTAATAAACAATTTTGAAAATTTTTGATCTTGTCCGCCAATTTTATATTCATTTATGAGATAGTTCGCTGGAAAAGACAATATATTAAATGGTATTAGTCCTTATTAGTTTTTTTGTTTTTTAGTTGCCAACATTAAATCTTTTGCAATCGGATATATCAAAATTGACTAATAATCAATGGACTCTTCTCTCAAATGTGATTCATAGTTTTGATGAAGATCGGATGAAATCTATTTGTCAACGTTTAGTTAAAGAAGATAAATATTCTCAGTCAATAAAACCATTGGATGAAATATTGACTAAAGAATTCTTTCGATTACTTTTCGAAACAACAGATATATGTCTTCGTTTAAACGGTGATATTTGTGCTTTACCACATAATGATCGTTCGATTGTACTTCGTACTGGTGTCGATTGTCTACTTTGTTTAGGTGGAGCATTTATTATGTATCAATCTCAATTAAATACTTGTCAATCTTTTATAGACATGAATGCTAAAAAATATGGAACATATGGTATATCACTTACTCTTTATTCAACAAAATTTTTAGATCCTGATGTTGTACTCGTTAAAATGGGACTTTTATTATTAGTTTTCTCTAAAAATACTTATATATTTTCTTCAACAACATCATTAGATCATGTAAATGCTAATATTATTTTACAGATTCAAAATAGATATGCAGAAATAACATGGAAATATCTTCTATATAAATATGGTTATCATCAAGCTATTCAAAGATTTATGAATTTAATTCTATGCCTTTTAGCTGTTGTTCAAACGATGTCTTATCTTCAAAGTGTTCAACCACATATTAATGATGTTGAAACAATTGCTGAAAATTCTGAATTGGAATTGATTTTAGATGATATTGATCAATTCAATTAAGCAATTGTTGATTAACTTATTTTCCTTTTTTTTTTTACATTTACATAAACATAAAACTATTCCATCTGTTATTTGTCTTGTTTTTGTTTTTGTGTCTGGAGAATATATATATTAGAATAAACAGTGAAGAAAATTGAAACTTTGATGTACTATTTGATAAACAGATCGAGAAGAATTTTAAAAATATCAGAAGATTATTTAATGAAATTTTCGATAATATTCTTCTCTTATAATTAATTGTCTCATTAGTAATGCCACATACAAAACAATAGAAATTAGGTTTTCTTTTTTTTTTGCGATTAGAAAATTGTTCGACAATATAGTTCTACATATCTTTTATGAACAAACCGTTTAAATACTTTAGACAATATTTAAAACAAAAGATTCGAGAGAAATATTCAATTAGTTTCTTATACATTGTCAAACAATTTCTTTGAAGAAATATTCGATTAGTTAAGATATGTAGCTTCATATTATAAAACAAACATCATCAATGTATGATCTATTAAAAATGTAAGGCTTTTCCATCGGATAAATGTATGACAAAATAGCCTGAAATCTGATTTTTCTATTTGGCACGATGTTTTCACGGTAGGCAAAACTTTTGATAATAACGATCATCGACTTAGTTTTATTGATTTATTTAATTTTTTTGTTCGAAAGAGTATGTCAAAGTGCAGTGGTAGCCCGACCCTCCTCAATTTATAGAGAGTCTGAATTGTTATTCATTATAGATTTTTACTCGCTGAAGAATTGCTGCAATTGGTAGATGTATTTTTTATAATTGTAAATACGATCAAATTTTATTATTTAAAACAACAATCTTTTTAATTAGAACATTTATTTAATATTAACGCAAATAAACTTCAGAGCTTTTAAAAGGCAAAACAGATTGTTCATATTTAAAAAGATGATTAAATTATTCTGGTATTTTAGTTTTTAATAAATACGAAAAACAAGATATTCGAAAAAATTTAGAAGAATGATCGAAAACTTTCATCAATTTTGAATCGTGACCTATTCTTGCAAATAAGATGTTACAGTTTTTATACAGTATCAATAAGTTGCAATGAAAGTCAATATTTTCAAATATGTAAATAAGATCATCTATTTAGCAAACGATTAAGTGGATAGTCTCTTCATCCAACACTCTGCTCATGCGATGTGAGTTAATAAGGGGGCTGGGCGAGTCAAGTTATTTTTGCCATTTTTTCTTTTTCTGTTTGTTTTGATAAAGAACGTCAACAAAAAGTTTTTCATTCCACGATATCTAGTTCCTAATGTTTATACACAAAAATAAAAATAAGAAAATTCATAAAGAATGTAAAATAAAACAATTACTCTTAATATTTACTTAAATTTCTATCGTTGTTATGAACTTCAGATCATGCAGATCTTTGATTATTTATTATTTATATTCAATCATAAAAATCAAAATTTTACATATATTATCACTATGAGTATGAGAACAATGACATTTGTTTTTATTTCCAAAAACTCAGTGACCATTTATATTAGTGCATATATAGTCATGAGATTTGTCTGTCTAATTTTCATCTGTTCGAAACTAGAAACCGTACAAGTCAGAAAGATGAAATTCACTTTTTTTGAAACTCACACATCAACATGACAAACGCGTTGGTCATTGTATTAAGTTTGATTGTATTGATTTCTATTACCAGTATTCGTGGTCAAGATTGCTGTAAGAGTCATATGTGTAGTAAATGGTATTTGTTGTATTGGTCAGTCTATGACTTTAAATAATCAACAAACAACACCATGGAATTTCAATTTACAAATAAATTATGATGTTTATGTATGAGATTGTAGGTCATCAAATATGGATCCATCGCAAAAATATGCCAATATTTCATGTATTTTAGACGGTCGTTGGTCATTAAATCATTTAACTTTTCAATTAAGATCTATATCATCCAGTAAATTGAAAATAATTATTGGTGAATATACAATGAAAAATAATCGAACAGGAAAAATTGCTTTTCTAGCTGATTCTCAATGGACATTGATACTATCAGTTGATGGAAATCAACAACCTGGTATTTATGATAAAATTCAATTCGATTATGCTGGTTTTAATTATACGTATTATTTTGGATATGGTTCATATCCACATTGTCCTCGATGTTAATTAAATTAATTCCATGATATAGTTTCACAAAAATTCATTCAAATTGCTGCAATAATTAGCATTTTCTCCCAAATATTCATTTTAATTTTCATTAAATAAAAAAAAAATGATTTAGTAAGAATTATTTGCACGCCGTAATGGTACACTATACTTCTATCGAATGTTCTCTATTTTCTAATGTGTAAAATGTTAAGTGAATATCTTTATTAAAATAACAATTAATATGTAAAACTATATGATAAACTATGTTGTCAGATGGCAGTAGTCTTTTTGCATTAATCAATTTAGATAATAAGCTCTATAGCAATACCTATTGAAAGACGACTACTAGGATTTGATTCCGGAAGGGAATGTATGCAGATTTGCTCTGTCTAATAACATATGTATCAGCAAGTTCTGTTTGGTATGCAACAGAACTTGATAGTACATACACCATTAGATAGAGAAAGTCTTCTTCCTACAAACCTGCATACATCCCGATCCGGAGTCAAATATGACCCTGAAACTTATAGTTGCCTTTGGCTGTTGTCAATATAGACAGTACGTAACATTTGTCGATGCAGTATCGCAACTGCCATGTGATTGATATTATATTGGGTGTTGTAGAACCCTATGAATATGAAATATAATAATATTTATATCATCACTTAACAGATGAAAGTGTAGTTTTAATTAAGTCTTACCACATCTTAAAATTTACTATTCATACAATATTTTTCTTACAAAAGAATACGCTTTAACATCTTGTTCTTCAACTAGACAGAATACGAATAGTTTTAGTCTTACGAGGGAACCACCCGAGATGTCAAAAAGCTTTTCGGTCGCGGATATAATGGTTAGAAAGGGTATAGCAAGGAGTGATATACCCTAAATTGGTTCGGGCCCAAGTTAGGATTTGGCTCAGATATCGACTTCTTACTACAGTTTCCTTATGGAACTCCATTTTCCCCATAAAATCAAGGTTTCGAGTTTTGACGTGAAGTTTTGCTCATATCAAGGTCTCAACTAGAGTGGCTCACCTGCAAAGTTTCAGAATTTTTAAACTAAGTATTCCCGAGATATAAGTCTGTTACTATAAATACATTTGTTACGGATATTGCTGTATACATAGAAATTTAGAAAACATGATATATTGGGAATACTTAGTCTAAAAATTCTGAAACTTTGTAGGTGAGCCACTCTAGTTGAGACTTTGATATGGGCAAAATTTCACGTTAAAACTCGAAACTTTGATTTTATGGAGGAAATGGAGTTCCATAAGGAAATTTCTGGTAAAAATTCGGTATCTGAGCCAAATCTCAACTTGGGCCCGAACCAATTTATGGTATATCACTCCTTGCTATGCCTTTTCTAACCATTATATCCGCGACCGAAAAGCTTTTTGACACCTCGGGTGGTTCCCTCGTTAGATATACTACTAATAGCCAGCAAAGATTTTCTAGATTTTTTAAAGATTTCCTTCTTAAATTTTAGAAAAAAAAAGAATCTGCTTAAAAGGACAACAAATATTTTTTAACAGCACTCTAAGTTTAAACACTATTTCAAAGCTGAAACAGCTTATATAATAAGAAAAGGTTTCAAAAGGTTTTTTTTTCGAAGAAAGTGATTTCAAATCCAAATGAATGAATTTTAATGAAATAAAGCATTTTAGGACCTTTTCTGAAGCACCAGTTTTTGTATGAAGTGATTTTTAATCTAGAAAAAGGATTTTTATGAACAAGCGTTTAAAGGTCTTGTACCCATGCAGTGAGAAATGTGAAATTAAAGCGTTGCAACAATTTGTATTTTTCTTTCTTTTAACTGATTGTACACAGGTCTGAAATTTAGCATTTTAACAGTAGCCTTTGTCTTACACTTCAACTTCGTTATGACATTCTTTTTTGAAAAACATTTCTTCGCGTTTTCCATATAAACATATTAAAACGCCAAATTTCAGACATTTTTGACTCTATACATTCCGTTTATACAAAAAACGGTCTCATGCATTTGACATACGATTTGTTTTTCCCATTTCTCTATATAACGTATTAATACTGGTGAAGAGGAACTACAACTCAGATAGCTTGATTTTAGAAATATTAGTAAGATACAATGTTCAGGGTTGGGTGTGGATGTGAGTATCGGCGTTGATTCGAGATGTGAACAAATCCACACTCCAAATAAAACATTAAAAAAAATTTCATTCGAAAGCTACTGCTCGATTATTGACATTCACTTAGTAATGAATGCATCTTATTTCTTCAATCTTTAATATTTTGGTCTCTGGATATTTTTGTCGTTGAAATGATATATACGAAGTTGAACCGCAATAGGAAGTTAACTGAACAAGTACGGAAGAAAATATGAGTCCTCAAAGATTCTTATCATCAAATAATGTTTTTTTATTTCAAAATAAGACTTTCTGACTCACTTATTGTTAAGAATGTCATCAAACGAAAAATGAATATGAATGGAATGTCGATAGAATAAAAACTAGAGTAATATATCCTCCTGTGAAAAATAAATAGAACATCTAATTTTTTCGATTAACTTTCTATACTAGTGTCATTTCGTCTCAAGTTGATATCACAGATATATCGATCGTCACTGTATGTACTTCCAAGGTTTCAGTCATGAGTATACTCCTGCATTCTTGTAACAAATATTTATAGATTTTCTTGTCATTTTCAATTTTCCTTTTTCTTTTTCTGTTCACATAAAACGTTCCGAAATGAATCAAATTATAGTCATTGTTTTCAACTGTTTGAATAGTAGTGCAGAAAAAAAAGACTTAGCAAAAAAATTTAAAATAATGAAAAATAATAATCAAAATTTGATTCATTTCATAAATTTTAATATGAAGAGAAAAAAAAAAGAGAAAATTATTCGAAAAAAATTAGATGTTTCATTTATTTTGCATAGAGGAATAAATAAAGAGAGAATAGTGATTTAGAAATTTATATGAATCATGTGTTTAGTAATAAATACGAAGAATAAGTATCGATTCAGTGAAGAATGACATAAATGAATGAATGATAGCTGCTGCTATTGTGGCAATAAAGAGGCAAAGAACATCGGTGCTATTCGCCAACACGATTACTAATAAGAATGAATAGAATGGTATAGAAAAGGCCGAAAGAAAAAACGTCGAACGATAAAAATACCGAAAAAAAAATATCGAAACTAAAAAGATCGAAAAAAAATGTTGAATGATGAAAACATCGAATGATAGTTACGTCGAAAAAAGTAAATGTCGAAGATTTGAACACAAAATATATGTGTGTGGGGTGCAAGTATGAGTCATGCAGACTAACGTTTAAGTAACAAGTTATAGAGTAAAGTAGGGTTAGCCTTGAGAGAGAAAAAGTGGATTCGAGATCTAGGTGACAGTCCATGGAGTCAGATGAAACTACTTGATTTCATTTTGATCACAAAGATCCATTAGAATCTATTAAAGTCTATGGATCCAGGATTGGTATTTTTCAGTCTTGGTTAGACTGGTCAGACGTGGAAAACACAGAATAAGAGCGTAAAACTTTTAGGATAGAAAGAGGATGAGGCACGGCAAAGCCGTATGCTGTAGGATCCTATTATGAATAAAAATGTGACTTTTCTCTTGATTCATATTCACAATTTTTGCGACATTTTTACACATTCGGTATTTTTTCTTTCGAAATTTTTTTTTCTACCTTTTCTATTTCGACATTTTTTTTCGACGTTTTCTTTTCGATGTTTTTTGTTTCAACATTTTTTGTTTCGACCTTTTCTATGCATACCAATGAATAGATGTCTTGCGAAGAAGAAAAAGGTAGATTTTTCCTTTAACTACACGCACATTGTGATTGGTGTAAATCGCACACACGTGTTGCAGCATGAGGGCGAGGCCACTGTGATAATTGTGTTTAAAGTAAAAATGTTCCAACTTTGTAAATTGCGTTGCACTTCTTCCTTTTTTATGACTAACACAAAATGAGAAACAAGTTGGTTTCTTCCAACTTGGAACTATGACTCATTTATTGCGCAAATAAAAGCACACCATACAACATTTGATAACGTTAACAACGAAGACAGACGCTATATTTGTCCAACAGACAAAAACTGGTGGTAAGTAAATGAGACAGCCTTATTCTTGGTACCTAATAGAGAAGACTCATTGAAGTTCCAGGATTGATCTGTAAAAGAGACAAAAAGTACTGAATATGTTTTGTTACTTCACTTTTTGATGCAATTTGGAAATTCTCTAACTAGTTCAGACAGTGTTGGGTATTTGGATAATTATCCAAACCTTGCTTGAGGCATACAGGCAGCCATGAAAGCATCCTAAGGTTTAGTTATATTCAGGTCCGAGTATTTCTGAACTATCTTGAGGGTGTGGGTGTGGATCTCTAATATATGTTACACTCACACCTACACCCACTTCACAATTACCATATTTCTGCTTTCAAGTTCCTATCGTTTCTTTGAGTTTTTCAACTACGTCTGATCAAAAATTTACGGAACAAAGTGTCGAAGTAATTGACTTGAGCAATAAAATGTTTATCATCTTCAAATACAGTCAAGAGGATTTCTCTCCTTGTTTATGAGATATATACATATATCTTTTCATTTTCTGTTCCTTTCTGTGTTGATTTTTTGTAGTTAGTTATTACTAATAGACTATTCCTCTTTCCGTTGTATGAATAATTGGATATATCTTCCAACCAAGAGAGAATTAGTAAACCTATAGAATGTTTTGCGTAGTGGTGACCTTTTATCTTTACTATCCTTTATAATAAAGGATAAAGATAAAATAAAGGAATAATGAATAATTTTACAAGAGATAATATGATTGGAAGAGTTCTAGGAGGGTGTGGGTGTGGGTGTGAGGATGTGAAAATAACACTGACACCCCATACCCACACTCACCCTACTCCCACACCCACACCCATTTTTGACATCCTTTCATTTGACAATTAAATTTATTATTGACTCTATTTAAAATCATAGCGTCACTTCCCTGGAAAAATATTTTTATCTATCCTGCACATTTATTCCACTTACGTCATCACGATTATACATTTATCCCATTTGTGATAAATGTATAATGTTGATGGAGATCTCGAGAAATCCATCACCACTACGTTATACGGCAAGATTTTTGAAAACTAATTTCATAGATAGATGGAAGAGAAAGTCTTCTACATAGTTTGTGACGAAAGTTTTTTGAAATATTGAAAAATAAAAAAGAGATATAAGCTATAAAATATATGTTCAATTTTTCTTATACATTTACCCCAACTGACTCTATCGAATGATGACAAGATGACAGGATTCCATAAATGAAGAATAGCAAAAGGAAAAATACACAGAATAACAAGAGATATTGAATAGTAGAACGCCACGTAATTTCCAAATTCTATACGAGAAGAAAAAGAAAAAACAAAAATGACAAAGAACAACAAGAAAGAATCGAGAAAATATGAAATCACATGTAATTGTACAGAAGAAAAATCCTAATTACACTCAATAGTATGACTCAACCTGTTATGTTATTTCATTTTTGGGAAAAAACCTACAAATATCTCAATATATAAGAAGTAATTGTAGAATAAAAAGATATTCGAAACAGAAACAATCTAATCAATAAGCCTACAAATATATTTCAATATTCAAACATGATAACAACAATGGATCAATCATCTTACTTCTCACCATACACGAACTCGAACGAGCGACTTATTCACTTGAAACAAAATGTAGATAAGCGAATGAAGAAATTATCTGCACGATTGAAGATTCAGCGTATATATTCATCTAAAGATATGTTTACGGCTGGATTCCGATACACTTGTGACGGTGATACCGTTCGTTGTGACATATGTAAATTAGAAGTGTCTGGATGGACTCAAGATATGGAGCCAAAGATTGTGCATGCCGAACGTAGTCCTAACTGTTCATTTGTTTGTTCTACAATATTAAAATCTCTCATGGAATCGAATGATCAAGAAAATCCTACAAAGCGTCAAAAAACAGAATTGAATTCTGATCAATGTAAATATAATTATAAATTTATGGAAGTAAACAAACTCAAACAAATACGTCGTCGAACATTTTCTCATTGGTCTCATCAAATAAAACCATCTGTTGAACAAATGATCAATGCTGGTTTTTTTTCATGCAATGTCGGTGATCGTGTCATATGTGTATATTGTAATTTAATTTGTCAACAATGGAAAGAAGATATTGATAATCCATCTGAAGTACATAAAACTCTTTCACCGAAATGTCCATATGTTTTATCAATATTAATACCATCAGAACGATCTCCTACTACGATTCTAAATAATCTAAATGATCAAACTTTTGGATCAACTAATACTGCACAACCTCAATTTGATCAAATTATTCGTAGAACACCTTATAATTCTACGTATAGTGATATTACAAAACGTTTAGAATCATTTACAACATGGTCTCATGAATCATCACCATCGATAGATGAACTAGTACGAGCTGGTTTCTATTATACAGGTATTAGAAATATTGTAACATGTTTTTATTGTAATGGTTCATTACAAAATTGGAATGTCAATGATAATCCATTAATTGAACACGCTCGATGGTTTCCGTATTGTGGATATGCAAAACAAGTATGTGGTGATGAACTTTATCATAAAATTCAAGAAGCAAAACAAGCTCAACAAGGTAAATTATCAAATGTTCTTTATTTTTTCAGAGAGAGAGAGAAAAAAAATGATATTTTTTTTTTTTGTAGAGCGTAATAGAGCTAATCGACCAAATGATGAGACAAGAGAAAATGATAATTTATTGGGTTCAAATCAATGTCAATTACAAATAAATGATCCTAATATATTATCACGTTTTGTTGCTGCTCGACTTGATTTATCGAATTCACAAAATTTACTTAATCAAAACTTTAAATTATCAGTTATAAAACGTTGTTGGGAAGATCAATTACAATTAAAAAGTAAGTAAATATACATGAAATTATTAATATATTAAACATAATTATCGATTTATTTAGAAGATGATTTTGTTAATGATAGTGATCTATTAGTAGCTTGTACTATTCTACAAAAGCAAATCGATCATATCCAAGGTAACAAAGACAATATTATTATTCCTAGTGTTCAAATGAACTTAATTCATGAGAGAAAACAATCTAATTTATCATCTTTACCAACATCCTCAAATAGTAACAATACCGAAGTATTACAAAATCAATCAATTTCTGAGACATTGGAAATTGAATCGACAACAAATAAAGAAAATTCTACAGTATCAGAAACAAGTTCTACAAAAGCTTCATTAATAACTAATCCTTGTCTCATCTGTCATCAAGATGAGAAACAACTCGCATGTATCCCGTGTGGTCACTTAACAACATGTGTGCAATGTAGTCGTACGCTTCGAACATGTCCGACATGTCGCAAACAAATTGAAGCATACGTTCGTGTCTATGTTTAAAATTTTATTTCATTCAAGAAGGATAATGCATGTTATCCTTCTTTCTCTTTATACTTGAATAAACAATCAATATATTACTTGTATTTCAAAATACATATTTGTATAGATTGTTAATATATAAATTAATCAAGATATTCATATTTGAATATAATAAATTTCTTTACCTGTTTTTTGTGTAAATAAAATATATTACGGTATCATGTAAAAAATAAAAATATAATTTATTTTCAGTATTTTCAACAGAAATTTTTATTCGTTTTTTTTTTTATTGATGTTTTGTTGTTTTGTTTATATTATTGCTATTGACTCGTTATTTTTCTTTGTTGCATTCTGTTTTTCTTACCTTAACATAATTATTATTCAAAGTATTGACTTAACTGATAAATAAATGTATTGTATATATGTCTATTATATCAATAGTAGGCCTTCAAACATACTATTGTATATCTCGATAAGTTCACAAATACTTTTGCTAATTATGTCCTAAAGTTATAATTTGATCACAATTATAACAAATCAATGCTTCACTATCCGTCATCCTTATCATCTTGAATAGAAATTTTTCATCTGTACAAAAATCACAACCTGTACTTTTTAAAGTATTCATAAACCTATTTCAATAATTCGAATTTCGAAAAAAGCTTTGGACTGTTCTAGAACAGTCGAAGTCCTGTTGTTAATACTCTTCAGCGTCTTCTTCTATTGCACAGTAACTCGAGAAAAGGAATCTGACACCTGTTGTGTTCGGCTCCCATGGAAACGTACTTGATGATTCTAGGCCTTCCTCCCCATTACTATGAGAGAGAAGCTGCAAAGCTTCGATTTAAAACTTACACTCATTATATTTTACTTCGAACAACACAATGTGTGATTTTTAGAGCGTTTATCGAACATTTTTTATCTACGAGTTTACTAGTACTTTGGAATACTTGAAGTCGTATTCAGCTTTATGAGCAATAAAGTTATTAAATTAAGCTTAAATTTATTCAATGTCTAATAGAATATTTTATGATAAAAATCTGACCAAGGAAAAAAAACTAACAGCCTTGATACTTGAACAATATTCATTTTTGTGTTCGAAAGAAGTAATGCTGATTGAAACAGTAACAACGGAAAGATGTGCTCTATATGCTCAGAGTCAATCATTCCTTCAGCAGTTCTATCTTCATTAAACTCACCGTCTTTCTCACACATCATTCTCAGATTCTTAGTGAAGGAATGCATATCCATGATAGCTAAAATACCGATATACTAATATAAACAAAATCTTATATTTCCGGTTGTTGGACATGTTCTAACATAATAATACTTCAATTACTTACAAAATTATGTCTTCATACTTTTTTTCGTTATATATTATTCTTTATCAACATATACTATGAATTGATCATAATAAAAAATACTTTAATGTTAGAATTGTATGTCCCTAGTTGAATAAGAAATTATCATCTATACCATTGCAATATGACTGTATTTTAATATTACATAGATAAAATCGTGTTTCATCTCATTACTATAGGAAAACCGAACTAAATTACCATTCATTTCAAAATATAACATGTTTCATTGTATGTTTTGAATAACTTTTGATAAGAACATGATAGAAACTTGCGATTTTCAGCATTCATCATATCTATAATAAAACTATGAAGAAAAAGATTAAAACATTTGTTTTTTTGTTCTATATATCTTGATAGATTTATTAATCATAGTAACAAAAAAATTCAACATTTAATGTTCTTCAACAAATCGAACAAGTGCAGTTGAAATATTTTCATGAAATCTTACATTATTATGTTGTATGAATCGTGCACATAAACATTTTAAACTAAATATCATATTAGATTTTAATAATTTTTTTATAGCCATATTAGGTGCTACATCAATGGCTGTTTTACGCCAAATATTAACATAATCTAGATGTGCACCAGCATCACAAAGAAATTTGATTATAGTCTCATCATATGTAATTGAATTCAATAAAAATATATGTAGAGGTGTATTTCGCATAGCATCAGATTCATTTACATCAGCACCACATTGTAGAAGTGTACGAGCTGTGAGTAAACATGGATACCTTGAATAAGATAGATATACATTCGCAAAAAAATTTTTTATTTTTTATTGATAACCTACTTGCATGTACGTTCAATAAAAAAGTCATCTGCTATTGTATTACTGTTCAAACTCATATGTAACAAAGATGATCCAGTGTCATGTATCACAAATTTATGTTGATTAATAGAACGAAGATATCGATATATTTCTCGACGATCAATAATAGACATATTCATTTTTGTGAGCAACTAAACAAAACAAAATTACAGAAAGTTCGATCCGGACTTAAATTGACCTCATTAATAGTTGCTACATTTCATAGTACTGAGCAGGACATTATAACTATGGTATGATCTAAATGTAAACTGCTTAGTACTATGCCCTTCTGCTGAGCAGAAACCGTATGAGGGTCTCAAGTTTGGCAGAAATTATTTTCGCATCCGTTTTTTTGGTAACGGCGGAAAGAGAGAGAGAGAAGATGGAAGTGGAATGACCTATCCCTCTCCGTCAGACAGCTTACGACCATTGACACTCCGCGGTCTTTCAGTCCTGGTTACCTAGTGCATACACACTCCACTTTCACAGCTTCTGCTGCTAAGCAGTACGTCTTAATGACAATGTATATTGCTCGGCACTATGGAGTTTAGCAACTAATGAGCACAGCAGAGTGACCAGTCCTCTAAGTATTTTGACCATAACTTTTAAAGCGTTCATTCTATCGAGCTATTTTTTTTTGAAAGATGTCTTGTGAAATTCTCTACAAAATCCTATAACTCATTTTTTTCCTCTCTAGATAGAACAAATTTTTAGAACATGAAAAGTAAAGATTTACAAAAAGTTATACTTTTCAAATACGAAAATGATCGTATTTCGTCATTTGAATAGCTGGTTATCCTCGTATTGTTCGCACCAAAAAAATGATACAAAAAGGTGAAAAATCGACTAGAACGTTAGAAAAAAAAGAGAGTACCACTCCGAATATTAGCAAACGAATTGGATATTTCTGAATTTTTTCGGGTGAAAAAAATGTTTGATTTAAATGGAATGTATTACGTTCAAAATGATAGAACATGGGCAGTTAACCGTGCTGAAGCTGATGCGAAAGTGACTAAAAAATGTGGAGATAAATTCTTTGAGAATCACAGAGACGATTGCAAAGCCACATATACATCATTTATTACAAGAATGATGCAAGGATAACTTTTCAAATTTTTTATCGATAAAGATCATTGCCCTTCAAATAGTTCTGATATCAATCCTTTGAATTATTGTATATGGGATGAATTAGGATAAAATTAAATCAAAAGAACTTCAATTGATCAATTAAAATAAAAAGTTATGGTCAAAATATTGAGAACACCATTTTTTCTATTGCACGCTTTCGTTAAAGTAATAAGATTTTTTTTTTAGAGATTAATGAGATCAATTTAAGCTCAGATCGAATCGAAATTTGGATTTCCTGGCAAGATATTGTCAAGAAAAATAAAAGAAAATTACCTGACTAGTAATTGTTATTAGAAAAAGTAATGTATGTAGATTAAAATCAAACTCAGTTGTATTACGTTTTAATTCTTCAACTGTAACTCTTATTACTGTTAGTAAATTTTCGATTGGTACAGATAATGAAACAAATATTATTTCACTAAACATTGAAGCAAAATGACGTAAATTTTCTGGATCCATAGTAATTGAATATTTCTCACGTAATCCAAGTTCATACATCCAAAATGCCATAGCTTGATAATGTTGATTATTATCAGCTAGAATAGCACCATGATAACGAAGTGAATAACGATATTCAGCATTATTTGGACCTAATAAACGTTCACGTATAAGTAATGCTTCAATACATATACGAGTAGGATTTGTATAAATTTCATTTAATTGTTCAATTGTTTGACATTCTTGTTGATTATCAAATAGATCTATTGTAATTAATTTTAATTTTTTTGGAAGATTATGAATTGATCTTAAATGAAATGCACGAGTAAAATGTTCAAATGCTTCATCAAAATCACGATCTTCAAGATCAGCACAAGCAAAAGCACTACCAAGTAATTCTTCAGCTTCAATCTGTTCAATTAATGAACAATAAGAAGCAATAGCATCAACAAGACTTTTTCTTCGTTTTTCAGCTGCCCACATTAATGGTGACATTTGATCACAAATTGCTGGAAAATTACGAGCACCATGTTCAAGTAAAAATTTTACTAATTCTAATGATCCACAATTTACAGCATCATAAAGTGGTGGTCGACCATCATTATCACATATATTTACATCACAACTTAATTCATCCACAAGATAACTAGCCATTTTTAAATGTTTACGATATACACTTACTGCAAGATTTGTATCATTATTTTCTTTAGCTATATTTATATCAGCACCATGTTCAATTAAATAACGTGCCATATCTATATTTCCATTATAACAAGCACTACGTAATGGTGTTGAATTTGTTTTTGTTGTATGATTAATATTAGCACCATGTTCAATTAATAATTTAACTATATCAAAATTATTTGTAGCTGCTGCTGTCCATAAAACTGTAACATTAAAACACATTTGTTGATTTTTATTTCCATCTCCAAATAATAAATTATTTTCGATTTCAAGATTAGGTTTAAAACGTTGAAGTATCATACGAATTATATCATCATGTCGATTTAAACAAGCAATTGTTAATAAAGTACATTTTTGATTATATCCTTTATCATATAATTGATTAAGATATTTTTCAGGATTTAATACTGATGTTAAATATTCTTCTAATATATCAAGATTTCCTTGTTGAACGGTTAATAAGAGTAAACTATCAGCTTCATAAGTTAACTCCAAACCACACTCCATTATAATAATAATAATAAAAACAAAACAAAAAAAGCATAGAAAACAAATATTTACAAAGTATTCTTTTTATTCATATGCACACCTTTACTTGCTTAGATTCTTTTCTACTATTATATGTAGTTGGGTCAGAATATATGTGTATGTGTGTGTGTGTGTGCATGTAGGAAATGGTAAGTATTCTTTGACAAGAAAAACAGAATAATAAAACGAACAATAAAACCACGTGAGATAAAACACATTCTGTTTCTTTTTTGTTTTTATTGCAATATACATTCATTTTTATTCCCGTTCTTTTGAAAATATTTTTTTATTCATTGTTAACACACATGATTTAAAACATAACTATAAATTATACATTCATAATTTCTTCTAAGATATCTTCTTTTGTAAAGAAGATAAATGTAATTTAAAAAAAAAACAAGCTTGTCAGCATAGCTCCTTTTGTGGCTAATATATGAAATTGAAATATTACGTAATACGAAAAATTTCTGACAGACTTATATCATTTTTCAAAGATAAACGAATTTTCTTATTTATATTTGCATTTCAAACATAAAAAAAAAAAATTTCTTTTTCTCTTTTTTTTTCATAGTCACTCAATTTTTTTTTGTATGTCGTGTCGCTATTTGCTCGTTATTTTTCTTTTTCGTATTCTGTTTTTCTTACTGCAATATTATTATTATTATTATTCTAAGCATTGATTTGACTTGAGAAGAAGTCCGTTTTAGGTATGCATTACATCTAATGCAGGTCTCAATGTATTATTATATATATGTTGATAAGCTTAAAGACATTGATATTGATTATTTTCAAAGTTATATGTTGATGAGTAAACGCTGACGACTGTGGTAAATCAATGTATCAGTACTCATCATCCTTGGTATTTCGAATATAAATTTTTATCTGTATTAGTGATAATTGTTTGGAAGGAAAGAGAAAATCTCTAAAGTATATAACATAAAATTAATTTGATTAGATACATAATTTATGAATCATAAATTTGTTGAAGAATGATAAAAATTTAGGAGTTAAGAGTATACATATACAATTTCGACTATAATGTGATATTTTATCGTTTTAACTCAAGAGAAAAATTGATACAAAAGAAAATCAGTATTAACTTGAGAATCATTTTTTAGTTTTCATATTCTTTGTGATAAGTAATAATAAACTTTGATGATATTCTTTCAAATCAATTTCCTCATTTTGAAATCTGGACAATAAGGGTGTGCATGAAATAATAGCTCACATTCACACCTCCATCCCATATACACAGAAAACTGAATAGAATAACAAAAACAAAATGCAAGAGAATGATTCATTAGTCAAAAATGCTCATTTCGATCATTCTAATGTATTCGATATTTTTACCTTGCAAGATTTTGTTTCTTCAGAGTAATTAATATTCTCAGAAAGCATGTACTAATTAGAACATTCACTTCCTTCTCTATATCCCGTTATGCTATATGAGACAATAGCAAAACCTTACATTTACTAAATTTTTCTTCGAGAAATATAATGTAAGTTGCATAAAATACTGACTTGATCTTTGTTTATGTGTAATCAGCCTAAGAAATATATTCTGATGATTATGTGTAATTAATCATTATTATTACTCATTCAATATTTGGTATTGGTATCTTTGTATAAAAAGATTTTTTATCACTTCTAATAAATAATATGTATGATCAATACTAACTTGAGTTATTGTATTCAAGAAAAGTAAAACAGATATCATTTTTTTTGTTTATGAATTAATATCATGACAAGTTTCTTTTGCTATTCAATAATGTTTGTATGATAAAAAGTTGTATCATGATTATTGCTGAATAATAATGATCATTATCTTCAATGACATTGATGAATAAACTTTATAAATTAACATAATAAAGCGTCTTTGTATAGTACACGTTAATTTCATATGTCAATAGCTAAGGATATGCCTTTGTTTTGATGAAAACAAACGATAAATATACTTACAATTAGTGTCCTAGTGAAAATATTTATGTAGCGAGTACGACTTGTCAGCATGACTACTCAAATTGCTTGCATGGGTAATCGAGTAATTTTATGTGTATGTATATTTTTTGTATATTCTATCGAGTACTCATCCTTGATTTTTTTTTTCACAGATGATTTAGCATAACATTTATGCATTATATAACGTACAAAAATGGATTGAATCAATGTAATAAAGAAAAATAATGTAATTAAATGAAACATACTGAAAAGGATTTGTAATAACGAACTTCTACATTAAAAAAAAGCTGTTAGAGCAATTCCTATGAGATTTCTTTTTACTTAATCCTTCAGAAATGCAATAAAGAAGTATCTCGTATATTATCACGAGCCATTATTGATGTACAATCTTTGATCGTATAATATCAACAAAATCTGTCACGATCTGTAACGCGAGTAGGATAAAGTATAATTACGATGTCTGTGACGGAGAGGGAGCATTGCTAAGATATTGATTATGTCTGCGATGAAAGCATGAACATGAATTGAAAGAATACTTTCAAGGTCGTGAATTTTAAGCAGAATGCGATAACTCATAACATGAATGAAGATCAGAATAGTATCATGTTTATAAAGCCTATCGAATACGATGTTCACATTTTCTACGCATTCAAAGATTTCGATGTAGTAAATTGTTTGATTCTCAATAGTTAGCCGCTTCAAAAGTAGCGATATGTCGAGATGTTGTGTTAAGATATGATCCTTTTGTATTGAAGAAGGAGATTAAGTATTTATTTTGAATATGATAGATTAAAAATAGACAATATGTAAAAATAGAATACTAGAAAAAGTTTTGTACTAAAATATTTTATTCAGAGATTATTAATTTACACCACAGACCATAGTTGGATCACTGGTTGCCACGGCATCGTTTTTCGAAACTGCACCCGATTTCATCCAACAAGTACCACCGCTATATTGAGTCCATGTATAGTGAGTACATTGTTGAGTTTGAGCACACTTTCCACCACAAAATTCTGGTGCAATTTTGACGTTAGATAGATCACTTCCAGGGAAATCACACGACATGGCCCAATTATTTCCGTTCCACTGAACAGTCGAAGTAGTTGGTGTTGGCTGCTTGTTATCCACTACGCCACAAACCATAGTTGAATCACTAGTTGAGATGGCATCGTTTTTGGACACTGTACCCGATTTCATCCAACAAGTACCACCATTGTATCCACTCCATGTAAAGTGAGTGCATTGTTGAGTTTCAGCACACTTTCCACCACAAAGTTCTGGTGCAATTTTGACGTTAGATAGATCATTTCCACGGAAATCACACGACATGGCCCAATTATTTCCATTCCACTGCACGGTCGAACCACCTCCTGAACTATCACCACTAGGACAAAGAATAATTTCATAATTTGCTTTTGTACATTGATATGTGCCTGTAGAAAATAATACAATGTAGAGAACATTAAAGTCGTATGCACATATTCTTACTAGCAAAATCATCGAATTGCCATGAATAGGCATCTGGACATTGAGTTTTAAAAATTTCATCATAACGTGTATTTTGTGTTGAACGTGGCCATTGTTCTACGTAACATTTACCACCTGGTGTTACATTATCATGTGGTGATACCTATAATTAAGAGATTAGTATAGACTTATTATTAAATTGTGCATATTACGTACACAATGATTTCCATCACATGAACAACAAACCAACGAACGAGTATCTGGATTATTGTAAATATTTTGAAGATGAGTAAATCGTGCTCGTTGTTGGGCATTGTTAATAGCAGCACAGATACTGGCACATACTTTACGGCCTGTTCCATCATCCATTTGCAGTTCTGGAGGGCATCGATTTGGATCAAATATACACGTTGGCTAAACGAGAACAAATGAGAAAATACTACAAACACAATTAACAATAATGTATATACATCGATGGAAGTGTAATTACATTTCTCTCATGTTTTTGACCTCATATTCTTTTTTTTATTCTTTGAGGTGTAATTTCTGAACTATGTTTCAAATTTAATCTTGCTATGTTTTCTAAGAAAAAAAAAACAACTATTGTTAGTTTCATGTCTCCAACCCTTATCTGTCGTTCAAAGTGATATATTTGAAAAAATTGAATAAGTTAGGATTGAATATTGTCAGAACTCGTTTGTCATTGTCAAATACATCAATCAACTTACCGCGCCACAATTATATTTTCCCAATGATGGATTATTGACCTGAGTGAACTGACCAGGAATGGGTCGAATAGTCATGCTCATCGAGTTACCATCGACATTCGATATATCATAATAATCTGAACCACCCCATCCATTTAGAGTGAATTCGGCGAGTGTTGCTGGTGGTTGGCCACCTATTCCGTTGCATCCCATACCAAATCCATTTGCTGGTGCACCGCAATCGCCTACATATCAACATTTTTTTACCTTTAAACACTACTCCTATATCAATCACTAACCTGTAGTGCATGTAAATTTGCCGTTGACAGTTCGACAATTCGTTCTTGGCCAAATGCGTCCGGCAACCTGCAAAATGATGTTTCGTAATTAAAGTTTAGTCAAAAGTGAAAAACTAGGATCAGATGTATCTTCTCACCCATCCATCTGGTACGCTGATATCTTTTGTTGAACGAGCCTCAACTTCAACTCCACCGGAGTAAATCAAAGGTTGACCTTGTATACCAAGCCATATTTTTTGACCACATTGATTATTAAGACGAAAAGTGCGTGCTGCCCATAATGTTGGACTAGCACATATAAAGATAATGAAGTAAATATGCATTTTGACGATAAAAAAGTGCGTCGTTTTTCGTATTTTTTGTTTTGAAATTCCTGTGAAAAGTAGAAATAAGATGCTATAAATTGACCGATTACTTTTTTTTGTTAAGTTTTAAGTGAGTTGAAATTCACGCCTATTTATTATAAAAGAAGTCTAAGTAAACAAAAAAACAGTTACCTCATCAAAAAATGTATAACAGAATTTCGATCCACAATTTTGTTCATACATAGATCTGCTGAACATTAGAGTATTCGAAAAATTTCAGATATCTATAGGCCGAAAATTGTTGAAATTTGAAGAGACTTCTGATGCAGTTCTCTCATAAATCGAGTTACAATAGAATCGATATGCGTCACTTATAGTGTCTCATGTCTCGACACGCTTGTTATCAAAACTTGAAAGTTGACACTTGGTTTTGACTTTTCGAATTGAATTCAAGTTTCAGGACAAATAACTTTTATAGGTTCCTGGTTTTTTTTTCGAGATAAGGAAGTCTGTAAATACTTATTGTGATATTCTTAATCAACGCACTGGAATTTTCAAGTGTCAAAGGTTAAGAATGCGTTAGAGAAAAACATTTCTCAAGATATTCATGTGAGAAACAGGATTAGAATACAAGTACTTCAATTCAAAAGCAAAATTTAACAAATAACAAGTTCGTTTTATCTTATAACATGTATACCTGAGGCAAAACCTTCGAAAAGTGAAGTGCTGAATATTATAGCAAATGATTAACTGAAAATCGAGTTAAATTTTTATTCCGAATGAATTTAAACAGGAGATAATTTAAAGCCGGCAAAACGAAACTCAAATTTATATTGTATTGAATATAAATTGCTAAGAGCATTAACACAATCATGACAATACTACTCGTTGATTCCAACGTATTTCTATCATATTTACATGAACTATCTCCTCTCAATGTGATAATATCAGCATTTATAGAAACTCAGTGGAAATACTCTATTCATTTTTGAATGAGTATTCTTTATCCATCAGCCTAATTCATCAGTGATGAGCTCTCTCTTGTTCATTTTTTTTGTATCATATTCATGCTAGCTACTATTCTTTTTTTTTGCTCTTGGACAATTTCTCTCATAGCATTGCAGTATAACAAATAAAACAGTCTACTTACTATCAAAGTAAAATGTTTGTATTGGATTGTAGTTTTTGCTTGATAAGTTATCATCTCTTATGCGTGTATATATATATATTGTCCACATGAAGTATGTGGGGATTTTGCTACTTATGCTTGGTGACACATAGAAAAGGAGAGTTCCTTTTGTTGAAAGCGTAGGCAACAATTATTAGTCATCATTATCTACCCATTCATAATTAGATTTGTCGTTATGTTGATACTTGTTATTCTTTATTTTCTTTAACGTCTTCTTATTAGTCAGCGTTGGTGAGAAAAAAACCACCATAGAACAAGAGCAACTACTCGTTGAAAACATAGGTAATAGTCCTTAGACGTCATCACTTACTCATTCATAATTCAATCGTTCGTTATGTTGATATTTGATGTCATTTATTTTCACCTTATTTTGCTTTGGCGTCTTCTCATAGATAAGTGTAAGTGATAAAAACTCTAGGTAATTCATTTGAATAATATATACTAGATTTTGAATATTTTACTTTTTTGTTAACTCTTGAACATCTAGTTTTTGAGATGAATTAAAATAAACTATCAAAATGCACACAAATAAGGAAAATAACGTTTATCTTCGAAAAAAAAAAATAATTAGACTCTGTATTTTGAATAGATTTCTACTATAAAAAACACACTCTTTTTTAAAAAGTAATTACATATTCTGAAAGCCTGTGAAATTTTCTATCATTCTGTATAATTAAGTCTTAGTTTAGATCTATTCATTATCAAAATAATTTGAGCGTAACGAAGACACTCTCATGTCTAGATTCGCACAAATTTTTCATCACTATAGAATCAGCTTTAAAAAAAAAGCAATTATATGTTCTGATAGAGCATGAAATTCATTATCATTCTGTGTATTTATCTATTTTCTTATATTATATTTATTGAAAAAAAATAGTTGAACACAGTGAACACACCGTGAATTGACAAGTACCAAAAATCTGCATTTTTCGTTGCTTCTGAAGTTTTCTTCTTGAATTTATTATTCTTATCCGAAACTTTTTTTTATAAAGCAATTATAGATTTTGATAGAGTTTGAAATTCTCTACTATCCTATGTATTTTTATCTTGCTTTGCATATATGTGTTGAATGCATCTAGTTTTCAAACTGATTATATCTCTTAAAAAAACATTGTACACATTCCTGTATTTTATTGTTGATTTTATACTTTAATAAAATGAATGTTATGAGTACTCATGAAATATTCAATAATACAAGGTAAGTACTCAATTGTTGTATACAGATTTCAACACGAGAACTATTGATAAATACTTGTGGCATTTTCCAACATGATTACTTTATGCGTATCTTCACTAGGATATATTACAATGATTGCTGAAAGAAAATGATCATCGCTAAAAGTCGAGTTGATGCCATTAAACAACATATATTTTTTCTTGGCAAGTTTTTTTTTCCAGCTCGATCAAATTATCAATTTCAATTGCGTTCTTTTCAATGACACATATCAATTGAAAGATGAATAGAATGACGTTATATCAATGGTATGTTGACTGAAGGAACGATTCTTCCTTGCTTGTTTTTTTTTTAAGTGCAAAAAGAAAAAATTGATAGTACAGAATAACAGTCAACGAGTATACGAAAGAAACAAACCCAAGCCTAATAATAAACATTACAGTTCTGAGGAAGAGAATGACTCATAGAAATTAAAAGATTTTTCTTTCAATTCTTTTGATTACAATGGATTTTTCCTACTTATTTGGTATACTATATAAATCTCAAAATCAGAGATGAAAAGTTTTATTTAAAAAGAAATGGCAGTGAATAATTTGACTAGCCATCGTCGTCCACCTATCATCGGTGCTTGGGTTGACCAAGGCATTGGTTGCAATGGTGCTTATCAATCCATGAAACAACGCTTTGAAGAATTATCACCACTTATTGAAAAATGGTATTATTTTGTAACTCCTGCAGAATTTTATGAATTTCTGGATGATAAACCAAAAACTCAGATTTTTCTCATTATGTCCGGACAGGCTGGTCAACAAATTGTTCCTGCAAGACGTACTTACGAAAATATTCACAGCATGTATATATATTGTGGAAATGTTAATGAACATCGTCGTTTAAAAGAGGAATCTGATAAAGTAAAAGATGTTATGAATTTGGAAGATGATGTATATGAACGAATAGCTGATGAATTATCACGATTATTACTTAACATTGGTGAATCATATGTTCGATCACAAGATCGAGGTTTAGCTCGAAATTATTTGACCGAAGCATTACGATTAATGAAAACAATACTTCGTTATAACAACAATCATGGACGTGTAATTCAGGTGAATGATTTGTTAGAATCAATCGATACATCGATTGAACCATAATTTGTTTTTTTTTCTGTCTGTTATCAAATAAATATTCCAGAAAAAAAAAATTATATGTGTGATTAAAGAGAAAGACAAGTAATATAAAACATCATTGTCCTATCTATAGTAATATTTAAAACAGCTGTGTGTCAGTGATAAATTTTTACAAACGATTAATGAATTGAACATCCGTATGATATATGTATTATGTAAGTAAGTAATCGTTATATAGGATGTCCAGTAAGTCATGAAACAGACACACTAAAAATTGAATATCTCCATTATAGCTCGACCAAACGAGCTCATTTTTTTACTAAGAATAGAGGTATGTTGACACTCCAAATTCATACGGACAAGATCAGTGAGGATCTTTGTTAAATACCACTACTGACCTTAACAAGCAAAATTTTACTTGTTCACAGATAGGAAAAGAAAACAATATACTCACCATAGGTTCTTACTAATAAAATTTTGCTTGTTGAGGTCAATAGTGGTATTTAACAAAGGTTCTCACTGATATTGTCCATATGAATTTGGAGTGTGAACATGCCTCTATCTTTAGTAAAAAAAAAATGAGCCCATTTGGTCGAGCTATAATGGAGATATTCAATTTTTAGTGTGTCTATTGCATGACTTACTGTACGCCCTATAGTGTCGTAACAAAAATACGTAATACTAAAACGAATCTTATGAAATAAAGCGTTTGTTTCTCTATCGTTTCATACGAAAAGAAACTCTCCTTCAGGTTACTATAAGGCATTAAAGCGTCATTCTCACTACTTTTGGACTGATCGAAGTAATTCTCTCAAGTTTAGCCCAAAAACTGAGATGAAGACTACTGAATATTTTTTCGTTGAGAAATTTAAAAAAAAATCAAATAGCGAAATTCAATATCAAATGTTTATTATTGAAAATGAAAGATAAATAAAAATACTTTGCAATATTAGTTTATCGATTTTAGATAATGTTCTTATCGTACGTTGATAACTTTTTTTTTCCTACAATAAAAGACAAACTGTTAAAAAGATCAAATGCTATGATGAAATAATTATTATATCGATTATACAACGTGCTTATTCAACTTTGTAATGCTGTTGTTTGTTTTTTTTGCATCAATGCACCAGAAGATCATTGAAGTATAACATTCTCCTATTATAATAATCTGCAATTAGAGTGTAGATGTATCTTCTCTTCAGCCACACATCCACATCCCATAAGTCGATATTGATCGTGCAATAATAACATCTTTTAGAACAATGTTTCTTTTAAAATTTTAGTTTTTTTTTCAGCATTTTTACTATGGACTAAAGTTGAATTTATCAAACAAAAAACATATCGAAGAATAAAACTGTTGAAATCAGAGAGTGATACATCTGAATTAGTCTATTTTCGTCAATTTCAATATCACCGAATGAATTCATGACTCTATGTATAACATTTTATGATAATTAATTAGTTCATTATCAAATCGATTTTATGTTATCTCAATTGGTAATCAATTTAGAGTGTAAATGTAGATCTGGCCATCGACACCCAAACTCTTGATCAAACAATAGATTTAATCGACTTGGTAATGAACTAATTCATTATAATAAAACTTTATATATAGAATCATTCAAGTTTTGATTCAGACTTGGTTTTACGGTATGAATCCATTCGGTAATATTGAAATCAGTGAAAATGAAGATTACAGCTTTTCGCATTATTCTATCGGTTTACATCTGTAATCTTTAGTATAAATGATCAATAATATTTGATAGAAATTAGCTAATATACAACTAAAGTCTATCATCATGATCGTAGCTGCTTCGTCTTCACCAGATGTAGATCAGCCATCATCGCTAGTTTATTTCATTTATTAATTTAGCAAAAGGAAGACCTTTGCTCTTATCAGATAATTATATTTACATATTGAATAAAAAAACAAAAAACAACAATTATGAAAATATTGAAAATGTATACTTGATGAATTTCTACAAATTTGAATAATCAATCGAATTAAAGTAACTGATGATTATGATCATCCTGCAGATAACGAGAAAATTAAAGTACACGAATCTCATGATAAGCTTTTTTTTTCTCTTGACTTGTGTATGATCTCTGTTAGAATATTACTATTACCTCATATAATCAAGAATGTGTCTGGGTAGTTCGAATTTTCTAAAGCAATTTTCGATATTCTATCTAAACAATACATTTTTTGATTGTAAACATTATTGATAACATAGTGAAAGATTATATTGTTTCAATGTTTAAAACATTGCATTTTTGGACAATCAAAATATAACGTTTAAATTTTATTACTTTACTCAACTATCATAAATCACATCTAAGATTAAAGAATAATTATTTTATTAATTTTTTTTTTTTCATTATATAGTATTCTAAAAATTATTTTAATATTCATTACAATATGTCAAATGTATGTCTATCGAACAAGAATAGAATTTATTATAAGTTGATATGATTTTAAAGTCAACTATAAACTTTTAGTCTATGATTCTAAAGATACTGATTAGTAGTTGTATTTATTTTGGCATAGTATAATTATTAAAATTGATTAAATAACTAATTCTTATATTCTTTGAAGTTTTATTCAACTTATTTTTCTATAGATAAAGAATGTCCCATAAATTCTCGAATTCAATGAAAATTAGTTTATATGTGAATAAAGAGTGATCTCTATCCAACTATATCTTCTATATGTGGTTCGAGTACTTAGGACGATGTTTTAAATGTAATATTATCCGTTGACATTATCTCTTTTAATAATAGTGATATAAACAGAAGAAAAAAAACATGATGGGATATTGATCACTCTTTGTTTCTATATAAACTAATTTTCGTTGAGATCTAGAACTAATGAAACATCGTTTATCTATGTCTATAAAAATTAAAATAAGATCACTTTTAGTAGTGACTAAATTCAAGTTATCTTAAATAATCAAATAAGAATTATTTGATGAATTCCATACAGAAAAGACTAGATGTAAATTATAGTAAAGATCAGTGGCGGATCTAAGATTCTGCCAGAGTGAGGGGAACTACTTTTTTTTGAAGCAGTAAGAAGTATAGGTCAACGCGAATGGAATCATCTTTGTGAGGCTTCTATGTTGGTTAGGGAAGGGTTGAATTACGTCGTAAGTTTTAGGTGGCGTAATCGCATTGAAAGTTCGATCGCCGAACGGCTAGATCCGCCACTGATAAAGATATTTACAATGCTTTTGTGATATTAGTGTTGTTAAAGATCAGTAATGTTTTTAAAAAATTTTTCAAAATTATGAAATAAAAACTCAACGAATTTTATCATGTTTGAAAAAAAAATGAATGTGACAATGAAGTGTTCAATTTGCTGCACGAGCTTGCTGATTTTCACAATAAATTGAGCATCGAATTTTCCTATTCAATATGTTTCAGTGATATTATACAAAGTGTAATTTGTTTAATAACGTCAACTAAGCTGCTTCCAAGATCGAGTTAATATGTGTAAAACTTTTATACCTATATATATATATATTAGAGGACACTACAAATTGCATTGGAAGATGGAACATTCAGAACATCCGAATAATTAAAAATAGGGATGTTGCAGTTTAGCAGCACTCAGCAACGAAGGGAAAAAGGTTTGTGAAATCACTTTACATTAGTAATAGTTAAGTCATGACACTCTGTCATATTTTCACGGCACTATATCTATCACTGGGAAAGGAATAAATTCTCTCCCTACCCATGAGAAGACACCTTCTATAGCCTGATCATGATATATGTCACAAGCAAATATGAATTTCAGGCAAAATGGTTTTTTTTTGGCGCTTCTATCAAATTCAATTTTGACTAGGCAAAATTCGTTCTCCGTTCGTGATTATTTTATATCATCAAATTGTCAATTTCTTTCATTTTCATAAACAAAGTTCATTGAGTGTTAAATAGCTTTCGATATTTTCTTTTGCAATATCAACAATGATATTACAACAATCTACTTATTCGGTTCTTCTTCAGAATACACACCCTATGTACACATTGGCTAGCACGACAATGAATGGAGGTGAAGGGGTGTGGGTATTCTGAAGAAGTACTTCTCAACCCATTTTCATCAAAACAGGGCATACAGATGCTGTAGATAAAAATTTATTTACTCATAATAAAATCTAATCAATCATCAATGTTCCCATCTTCCCATCATCAAAAAAAAATTACTGATTTATTATCACATAAAAAAATACTAAGCGTCTTATATCTTTGTCATTAAATAAACTAAAAGAAAACTTTAAATTTTGAATAAATAAATGGACTTATAGTCTTCATAAGAAAATATTTTTTTTTGCAAAATCAAAAATAGCAATTTCAATCTCAACTAGATTCAAAACTCACCTTCCACATCTATATTTAAACGAACTTAAAATGATTTTTTTCATTTAATACTAAAGTAATTAAAAAAAGGTGATGAAGAATTTCGAAGCCTCCATATCAATTTTTTCTTTAATCTCATTTATGCCTAGAGCTAATTTTGACTAGGCAAAATTATATCTAATATTTTTATAAAAAAATTCTATCGTTAGTTCAATTCTGCCTAAATACTAAATTTGTCTGACACATATATAAACAAATGTACTTTCAAATGCAAGTATAAAACTTCAAGATAAAATAGTTATTGAAAAAACGGTAATGCTTTTTAGAAAAAAATTGGCTGTCTCATTGTGAAGAAAGGGTGTACGTATGCATGTGTGTCTTTTCTTGATGCACACATACCAGAACTTACATCCGCACTCTTCCCGAAAATGTTGGCTCATATTGACCAGATGTTGCCAAATGGCAACATAAAGTCATTCAGTATCCAAGACTTTCTTGTTGTGAAACGTACATTTTTTCTATTCCTATAATGAGAGAGGGAAAAATATGTAAAAAAAAAACAAAAGGATGTTTTTTCTGTGTGGTTTCTGGCAGTCGATGTAAAAGAGTTAGAATAAGAACTGATAATTCGAGTTGAAATTTTTACCAGAGATAGACTATAAGATGGATGGTCGAATGATAAAGTCTTCAGTTAATGGAAAAATTTGAGTCATCCTATCATATATAAATCATGTATTTATATGCAAATACGAGTATGAATAATTTAAGCAAAAAAAGGATCTAAATCCTTCAAAAATCACTCTATTTTGTTACCAAACGATTCTTCATCACACTCTACGTTAAGTTCCACTATAAACAGAGCCAAACTGACGATGACTACAAAATGGTCGTTATGCTTCCCTGTTCTTTGTTTTTATGAAAGTCAATAAATGTATATGACTTAACATTCCACATGACTAATAGACTTATTTGATAACAAAAATCACAGAATTATTAACTTTAACAAGTTCAGATTAGTAAGACAAAAAAAAATTCTTGAATTATTATACAGAAGAACCAATAAAATATATAATCAATAAATTATTTTGAAATTTTATCCAACAATATATTCAGTGTTTTTTGCATATCCTTTATCGTATTGTTTATATTTATGTCCATCTCAACAAGTTTGTCTTCTATTTTATCAATTTTAACTTTCATTATCTTCAATTGCTCTGAGACTTCATATGTTTGAGCACTTATGTTACGTTGTACAGAGATTATATCAATTTGATCAACACAATTGTCAACTTGTCGTCCTTGTTTTTGTTTAATTTCGTGAATCGAATGTATTGATTGAAATAATCGTCGTTGTGCTTGCAGATAAAGAACAGAGGATAAAGATACATTTTTCCTTTTCAAATGCCAAACTTGAAACGCAAATTTAATAATATTTGCTGCTTGTATTTTACGTTTTTTTGCTAATTCAACATTTAATACAAAACTATGAACATATTTTTCCCATCGATTCATCAGAAGTTTTTGTGAAAGAACAGTAATAAGAAGAGCAGTTGCAAGGATACCAAATAAACCAATTATAGAAGCAATAGCTAATAGTAATTAAAAAAAAGTGAAAGTTTTATTTATAGATGAAAACTGAAAAGATTTTTTTAATGAATTATATATTATTTACTTCGTCCACAGTATGTAGATGGTGTAAAATCTCCATAACCAATAGTAGTAAATGTTACAACGAAAAACCACATGGCGTTAAGCATTGATACATGTTCTTTGGTTGGTGTGTAATCACATGCACGTATACACCAACTTCCAACAAAGAAGATAATTATACAAAGTGTCGTTAAACAACGTGTTGGCCATTGTTGAAGATAAGTTTTAATGAGAAATACGTAATCAATTGATACTCTATTAAGATAACCAATTGATCGTGCTGATATATCAGGAAATAGTGGAGAATGAAACATAATAAAACGACCCAGTAAATAAACACGAGCAAACACTATTAAAGTAATTGATTTTAAATTTGATGAAGAGAAATAAAACGTTGATACTTACTTGGAAAACTAAGTACAACATCAGTAGATAAAACAGACAAAGAAGAAGAAGAAGAAGAAGAAGAATTAGATGTGGATGAATTTGAGCTTATATTTTCTACTGATGGACTCAAACAGCAAGGAAAAGAACGAGGCATTGGATGTATACCACAAACTAATATTTCAAGTAGAATTAAAAATATTTTCTTGTACGTTATTGCAATACGATAATCTTCAATTGAATTATTAACAGCATAGAGAGATAAATCTAAACGATGATATCGAAAGATAAATCCAATGAGAATAATCGTTGAAGAACTAATAACTATTTTGATAGACCAGCTCCAGATAGTATCTTTATCATTGACTTGAGAAAATGTTATTTCATTTTCAATCATCATAAGAATAATTCCCAAAATACCAAGAATACACATGATATCAGTCACGATACAACTAGAATATAAAAGAAAATAATAAAATAACAAGTAGATATATTTCATACAGTTGTTTATGTAAGTTTTTTCGTATAGTTAGTCGATGACTAATCTTAGAGAATGATGTATTTCCATTATTCCGATTCTTGTACACATTTTGTGGATGAATGTCTTTGTTATTGGGAACATTTGAATCAATAGTAACAATTTTTGTAGAAGGTAATGAAATTGTATTCAGAGAATTCTTTCGTTCATTCTGTGATGAAGAGTCAACATTAATCAGACGCATCAATTGTATGCAAGTATCATTAATATCAGCCATCTTATATTTACCTGAAATAAATAAATACATTTATGTACACTATAATAGATAATAATAAAGTTATCACTTTATTATATTAATATTTGTTCTAGTCATTTTTTCACGTAAAATTGAAAAGATTTAAAACGTAAACCAAAATGTGTAGTAACAATACGTCATAGAAATATTTCCTGTTTATTTTCATTTTCTATTATGAAAATTTTTTATTGAAAGAGAATTAAGGTTTTTCTTTTCTATAAATTTTCAACAACTATTCTATATTGTATTTCATAAAAACTCATTTTGATAGTTTTGTATCATAATGCTTACACAAATCGAAAGAAAGTTGATCAAATTTGTTTTGTGTTTATTACAATTATCTACTATCTACAATAACAATACATTTGTTCACATTAATAATATTTACCTTGATAAATAACACGACTGATTAGTAATTTAACATGTAGACACTCATTTTTTCGTACCTTTATTCATCAATATAAATACGAGTAGTAAAACAAACATTAATACAAATCCAAAAAAAAAAAAACTTTATGTCAATCACACGTGGTAAAGTTGCTTGTACAAAGAGATTAACAAACAATAGTCCACCCTCTTTTTACATGTGCATTACCTGTCAAAATTAAGAGAGAAAACGAAATTACATTGTTTGTTTGTAATTTCTTATTTCTAAGATACACGTTGATAATATAGATGTGTCTAAAACATTTAGCATTGAAATAATATCATTCTTTAAATAAACTTAACAAACTTATTCATGAAATCTATGACTATTGAACGTTATTCATTAAGAGAAAAGTCGAATAGTATAAAAAAAGTTCAAAATAAAAAATGTCGAATGCTAAAAAAATCGAATGACGAAAACAACTAATGATACTTACATCAAAAACAAAAATGCCGAGAATGTTAGTATACGATCAGGGGTGTTCTTAGGCTGCTAGGATTGGGGGGGGGGGGGGGGGGCGGAAGTTGCTAACTCAAAATAATGATGGGAAGAGTTTTACTAAAATTGATCAGATTCGAGAAGAGTTGAGCAATTTTTTGAGAATTGCTGAGTAAAAAACCGAATAAAATGCTGAAAAATTGCTGGAGAAAAACGAAAATCTCTCAAGATTGAGGCGGTGGCCACTTTTCGACCGTCCCCTGCTCGGTACATCCCTGTAGATGTGGGGAAAGCGCTAGGAGGACTGCGTGTTCTCTTCAATCGCTTACTCCTACATCCATATGTAAATTAGAATGAAAACGTAAAAAGAAAGACGAGGAGAGATTTACGAAAGATTATGTTTATCTTAATATTTTGAAAATTTTATAATCTTTGATCCAGTGTTTGCTCAATACAACTACCACTTGGAACACATCGAAAATTATTTAGAATATTTTTCTTATTATTAATATTTAGTCTGTCAATACCATTCAAGTTCATTCTAAATTTTGTCCGTATACAAAGTAGATCGATTGCTAAAACATTAAAAATAAATAAATCTTCTTATCATGATAAATACGATGAAGTTTTTCATACAAATTATTGCAGCAGTAGTGATCAATGTATGCATCTGTTTGAAGAATATTGACTAATTATTTGGTATTAACTATTATCTTATCAATATGATCAGTATAATCATCAAAATCAACAATTCTAGCATCATGTATAATATTTTTCTTTCAGAATTTAATCCATCAGCCACTGTCAGTCATTATATAACAGTCCCTATAAAATAACACTGTCTTCATGTCATTTTGATTGATTTTCAAAATAGTAACTAACAAGTAAGTGTATCAGTTCACTGATAAAATTCTACGTAAATCAATATTTTATCTAGCCATTTTTTTATAGAAAAAGTTGTACAAGTATTCTGTTGACTCAAGAAAATTTTATTGTAAATATCCGACGATGAATACAACAAGAAGAGTTGAATCTTTGTAAACTTCAAGCAAAGAAAAATTCAATTGAGTTTCAAACTAATGTGATTCGAACCAGAAAAAAACCGTCGGTTGATCGTCCGGTATAATGTGCGCTATGCCGGCGTCAATGAAATATCAAGATTTATTTCAGTGATATAAAAAAGGATCTATATTTCAATGTCAATAATCGAAAGCAACAGTAGAAACCAATAATAATGAGTAAAAATATTCACTTAATGGGTCTAAAAGAACCCAATGAATCACAAGTATCAGCAAAAAAAAATATTTTACTATTGTTTTTTATTTTCATATGGAATGTTGTTTATCGGCTACACAATTATCACGTAGGTTATTTATTCATTTTTGCATAATGACTTTATGAAAATTTATCCACTGTACGGTTGTTTGAGTGGCATGGAGTTTTAATTTGGATCTTATTGCTTCTAAAAAACAAAACAATTTTAATATTGAAAGAAATATAAAGTCATACGTTACATTTAATAAAAAGATATTGACCCACACCCTGTTCGAACATGTCGCTCCTAAAAGAATAAGATGGTAAAAATAATTTCAAATTATCATTTTGTACATAAATAAGATAAAATCATACCAAAGATTCATGAAATCAATTTGAATTATTCATATCAGTTTTGTTTTATCATCTTCATCTTGTAAATCAGTTATGGTAGATGAATTTAAATATGTAAAGTTTATAGTATTAAAATGAACTGTTATTTGAAGCTTAGAAAAACTTTTCTAAATGCATTTTTGATTAAGGATATTGTAGTTTGGCAGTTCCCTGAACCGAAAGAACAAAAGTTTGTAAAATCACTTTTCATTTGCAAATTGTCAAGTCATGGTACTCTGTCATATTTTCACGGTACTATAACGAGTGTCCTAGGATAAATTGCAATAAATCTCAATGTATTTTTTTCTCATTTCTTAATTATCAAAAAAAGATTCTCTCTTATGTCGAAAGACAGAAAATTTCATACTCTACAAAATTGTCAATTTTGTTTTTTGAAACAAGTTTTCTTTGTCAATACAAGATTCACATCTACTCAATCCTTCAATTGGGATTTCTTATTTTCTTACGACATTTTTGTTGATTTATGTGCGCCTTTGCTCATCAAAGCTATCATTAAAACTAAATTATTTAATACCAATAGATAAAGAATTTTGTGCTCTATGATTAGGCGACCTTTTCAAGATTCCTGGTGCTGCTCAGAAGAAAAAGACCTGGAACTGATACCTGTGAATATTTTTGTGTGCACTATCGAAAATCATGCTTTCAAAAGCTAAACTTACTCTATGTAAGATTTATTATTATACTATTGGATGTAAAATTTAATTCTGAACAAAATAGTGTAACTATTCAACTGAACAATGAAAATCTGTATATTATTTCGAGTTTAAAAAAAACAAACAATGATATAGGTTTGTCAGAAATGTGTGTTTTTTTATGTCTTCATGTATTTTTACTTCAAAGCTGTTTCTTCCAAATATTTCTTCGAAAATTCTGAAACATGCATCTAAGAAATGCAGAATTTTACAGAGAACTTTCTGGCATAGTTGACATTTCAGCAAAATCTTTATTAAAAAAATTTCTTCATTTTTTTTTTTTTGGTCGTTCTATTTTACTGTCGCAGTTGAACAATATCTTTCAGAGTAGGGAAGAATTTTTTTTTTGATAATTAAAAAACAAGAGAAAAATGCACTGATATTTAGTAGAATTTATCCTGAGACATCCGTCATCTATTACTAGGAAAGGAATAGTTATCTCCCGTCCATAGGAAGACACTTTCTGTGTTCTGATCCTAATATATCAAAAAATAAAATGTATTTTCCAATGTGAATATAAAATTTCAAAATAAAATCAATTATTGGAAAAATGATAATGTTTTTTAAAAAAAATTAGCTTCCTCAATGGGATGAGAGGATGTAGATTTGTGTGCATGTGTCTTCTCTTAATGCGCACATATCAACATCCACATCCATATCTCTAAAACAAAATTTTTTTCAAAAATGGAGCAGAACTATCCGGAATATGATATTTATTTTGCATACAAATAAAACTATAATGATAAAAATCGGTAGATATGGACAAAACTATTGTAGGATCTTATCGGTAAAATCAAAATATGTCATTTCTCAACAACTGAACAATAATTCGAAGAACTGATGCATACGTTTATGCTACTTTCGAAGGTGATTCGTATAACATATTAAACATGATTTCAAATCATGTTAAAAACAACTAAACAGATCTACAAACTATATTAATGACAACTGCATATGGTGTCTCCTAGTCTCAACATAATATCGATCATATTATGCTTAACCAGTCCCCAAACTGAGTTTTCATACTCAGTTTACCACGCTGAATAATAAAAGAAAGTTTCGAAATTGTCAGAACAGAATTAAAACAAACAAACTCTTATTTCTCAAAACTAAGTCGATATCTTTAAAAATACGGGCGCTTCCGTATTTTGATTTCTTTTCCTTGTATAAGAGAATCGAAAAAAAATTTTAAAATATATTCTCCTATGTACTTTCATGACTTCTATCCAACCATATAAAAAGCAAAGAAAAAAAAATAATTTGCTCAAATTTTGAATTTTCCCCACATTACACACACCAATATTAATAATACGAGCAAAAAAACGATCTAAATCCTTCGAAAATCACTCTATTTTGTTACCAAACCATTCCTCATGAATTTCTAAATTAGGTTCTACTATTAATAGAAAGAAACAAAGAATACCCCCAAAATGATCATCATGCTACCCTGTCCTTTGTTTTTGTGAAAGTCAATAAATGTATACGAGTTGACGTTTTTAATGAATACTAACCTTATATGATAAGAAAAATCACAAAATTATAATATTGTACAAGATCAGATTAGTAAGAAAAAAGTATTAGTATTATTATACAGAACAACCAATAAAATATATAATCAATAGATTATTTTGAAGTTTTATCGAACAACATATCCAGTGCTTTTTCTATAACGTTTATTGTCTTGTCCATCTTTATGTTCATCTCAACAAATTTCTCTTCCATGTTATCCATTTTTACTTGCATTATCTTCAATTGCTCTGAAATTGCATCTACTTGAGCACTTGTATTACGTTGTACAGAGACTACATCAATTTGATCAACACAATTGTCAACTTGTTGTCCTTCTTTTTGTTTAATTTCGTGAAGGAAATGTATTGATTGAAATAAATTTCGTTGTGCTCGAAGATATCGAATAGATGATTTAGATACATTTTTCTTTTTCAAAATCCAAACTTGCAATGCAAATTTAATAACATTTGCTGCTTGCATTTTACGGTTTTTTGCTAATTCAACATTTAATACAAAACTATGGACATATTTTTCCCATCGATTCAACAAAAGTTTTTGTGTAAGAACAGTAATAACAAGAGCAGTTATAAGGATACCAAATAAACCAATTAAAGAAGCCATAGCTAATAACAATAAAAAAAAAATAAAAGGTTTATTTATAGATGAAAACTGAAAAGATTTTTTTAATGAATTATATATTATTTACTTCGTCCACAGTATGTAGATGGTGCGAAATCTCCATAACCAACAGTAAGAAATGTTACAATGAACAACCACATGGCATTAAGCATTGACATATGTTCATTAGTTGGTGTGTAATTACATGCACGTAAACACCAACTTCCAATAAGAAAGACAATTATAAAAAATGACATTAAACAACTAACTGGATATTGTTGAAGGTAAACTTTAATGAGAAATAAATAATCAATTGATATTTTATTAAGATAACCAATGGATCGTGTTGATGTATCAAGAAATAAATGAGAATGAAATATAATAAAACGACATAATAAATAAACACGACCAAACACTATGAAAGTAGTTAGTTTTAAATTTGATGAAGAGAAACCAAAGAGTGATACTTACTTAGTAAACCAAGCGCAAAATCAACAGATATATAAGATACAGGATAAGGAGTAGATATGGAGGAATTTGAGTTTATATTTTCTACTGATGGATTT
>CAJNOL010001912.1:15097-51252 GCA_905250125.1 Rotaria sordida | reverse complement strand
CACTTATTGGTCGTATTCTCTTTCTAATATATAGAGTCGGTAAAAGCCTACTAGATAGAAATATTTTTTTTTTCAAAACTTTCGACCGTAAGTAGGGTGAAAAAAGAAATTGATCAAATCTCAACTCTATTACGTAACCAAATCAATTATTCCTATTCTTGATCTTTTAGAAAACATTCAATAACTCAATACTGAGATAGTATTACCACATGAAATTTTCAGGATATATTCGTAGACGTTGACACCTTAACTAGACATATTCATTATTTGAAAGTATTCATAGTTTGCTACTTAAATTAATATATAAGTAGAATACCAATTCCCATTAAGTTATCTACCATACGAAATTGCCGATTTGACCATTTCAATTAGTTTTAATTACGATCAATAATATGTTCGAGATAGACCCTTTCAATGGGTAGAACAATATCTCTCAATTGTCGATAAATCTTTATTTGATAAATGAGAAACAAAGTAGAATATAATAAAGAGAATCGATCAACAATTCCCATCAAACTTAAATTATTCGAACAAAAAAGAAAAAAAAAATTTCAAAAACCAATTCGTTTTTGATGAAAAGATTTGTATAGTGAGTATACTAGTACTCACACCTCTACAGCTACATCGTACTTCAATCCATAAGTAACTGTTAGGGATATCTATGTTTTCTTTTTCGGTAAGGATTCACCGTTTCATCACAGATTTCATATCTTATCAGTTTACTCTTTCTCTCCAGCTGTAGTGGAACGTTTTGAAAAAAAATATATTTCTATCTAGTAGGCTTTTATCGGGTCTATCTATTAGAAAAAGAATTCGACCAATAAGTGAGTTATGGAGGAGCAGAAATAATATTAGAAAAAAGGCGAGGTTTTTTTGTTGTACCGCTCTGTATAGTATAATAGAACTCTCTCGTTATAGAACATGTTTGAAATGTCTGATTATAAAATAAATCGATATTCGTCCGTTTTCATATAAAATATCCGATTGATTTAAATTGTATATTGCCGATTGAATATATTTATTGTTAATTGAATATATTTATTGTTGATTGAGAATAGTTATTGCTCATTCAATATAATTATTGATCATCGAAATTATTTTATTACTCAATTAAATATAAATGATAAAATTTCGTTCGATTAGTCTTATGGATTTAGATAACGTTTTTTATTTTTAATCTTTATCAAATTTCAAACATAGGAAATGTTAACCACTAACTAAATTAATCCTTTGGGGACGGGATATTTTTTTAAAAAATTAACGTTTTTATTAAAGTGAATATATATGTTTATTCAATTAATAAATCATTATCAAATATGTTCTAGGATATGATAACCTTTAAAAAAATCAATTACGTATAACCCAACATCATATTCTTCACACTGATATCTTGTAGATTTGACTGACTTTTAACGGTTTATTGTATGATAACATACATGATATTTCCTTTGGGCAGTTATTTTTGAGCTAGTTTAGGATGGAAGTGCTGGAAAATGTCTAGCAGATAAACATACCGGTGAATCAATTGATGCTCTTCCGATAGAAATTCCTTTTTGATAACCATAGTTTGACATTGTATTTTTCTATCAGTTGAACACGAAACTCTTTTAACTATAAATTCATTGAATTTTACGTTTCATATAAATAGTATAGATATTTTCGGCACTTTCAGAATACTGTTAATTTACTCTATCGATACAATGATATTATTCTGCAGGCTATCTTCACTCACTTCTGATTGATTTGAAATATAAACCATTCTCAAATTTTGTAAAGTACGTGAAGTGGTATATATACCACGCCCGTCCCCAAAGGATTAAATGAGATTTTTATCGAAATTAAAGTCTAAACAACGAATTTCATTTTGAAGGTCGACTTCGAAAACGAAGAGTTTTATTAATAAGATTAGGTCAGGTTTTGTTGAACGTTCATTTTGTTATAGTTAACAATATTGACTAGAATTGAATGAAGCTGATTATCTCTATAGATCTAAGTCAATAAACTTAGTCGTTATCGTTTGTGTCAGATTAAAAGAGGTATTAGACTTTCAATATTTCGAATAAATCCTCGCTCTTATTTTTTCAATATAAATTAAAAGCATGAAAAATTTGATTTTAATTGACCGCTTTTTAAAACGATTAAAATCAAATGAAATCTATCTTAACAGATGAAAATCAGACATTTATCTCTTCAATAAAAACATGATTGATTTCAAATCATTTTCCTTACCTTTTATTACATGAATAAACATCAAATCATGCGGTTTAGATTTTCATGGGTGGGACAGAAGAAATTTAACAAAAGAAAATATATGAAAAGATCCAACGTGAAAAACTCTACAATTTGCAAAGTAAACGTTGACATTAATGTCTACTTTTTCCTTTTAACAAAAACAGTCGAATTGTATATGGGAACATTTCGAACCATCGAAAATTGATCGAACAAAACGTTAACTTTATTTAAAAACAAATTCTATACTAATTAAATCAGGTTTACCTTCTAGATTATAGAAATTTTCACGCTCTATCTCCTTGGGATGTTTTCTTTTATAATAAGACGAATTAGATTATCAATGAATAAAATAGAAAATTTAGCCATTTATTCTCGCTCATCTATTATTGATGGAGAGATTTCTCAACTGAACACCTATTTATTATCAACGAGCTTCGATTCAACAAGGCAATTATCGTTGGAAATATCTCTTTTTTATCTTAACATCTCCAAACTATGAACAATCGACACTTATTGATAGTCTCGTTTTCTATCATCTCTCTATTATCAACTTTTAGTAGAGAGATTTTCTATATGATTCGACTGGTCTACGAGGAAAATAATAAATAATATGATAAGATTAGATAAATTTGCAATAAAACTACTATTGATTTGTAATAATGAAGACTCTACTGGTTTAACACAGTGTTCATAGATTGAAATAACGAGTGGCGCAAAAGTTTTGCATTTATTTTATTTTTGATGTAGCACTCTAATGGAATCTTGTAGAGATTTTTTTTTTGTTAGAAAGAGTAAAGTGTCTAGTGCAAATTGATACAAATGAATATCATTGAAAACGTTTGATAGAGATTACAGAAACTTTTGAATGGAAAACATTGAAAAAATGATTCCGCAACTTTGGTGAGAATATTTTAATCCGAGTATATTTGTTTGAGCTTTTTCTTCATCATTATGACGGTGGTTTTTGAGAATCGTGTATATATATATAGTTGTTTATTGAAAAGAATCCGTTGATTTAGTATTAGAAGAATTGATCTATCATAGAAGAGAATAAAGAGAAGAGTATATCATTAACAAAATTTTATTTTAACAATTTATCATTTTCAATACGAAAACAAATCTTTGGTTGAATATCAGAAATAAAATCTCTCTCCTATTTCAAATAATATTGTGCGATAGAGAACTCACCAACCTTTTATTTTCATATAAAATATTTAATTTCTAACAATCTATATATTCGAATAGAATTTTTTTTCCACTATAATCGAGAGTGATGAAAAAATGCAGACATTATATTATATCATTAAACAGTTCGTTTCAACCATTAGAAAAATGAAACGGACTTCTTTTTTTTTTGTGCTACAAGACTTCACTACTTGTACCTTGTAAAACTTCGATTAGAAGAGTAAAAATAAAAACGATCAGATTAAATTACATCTTTTACAAGTTCAAAAAAGAAAAGTTGCGTAATCATTTTTCAATGTTTTCCATTGAAAAGTTTCTGTAATCTCTATAAAACATTTTCAATTATATTCATTTGTATCAATTTGCACTAGACACTTTACTCTTTCTAACAAAAAAAATCTCAAAGAGATTCCATTAGAGTGCTACATCAAAAACAAAATAAATGCAAAACTTTCACCCCACCCGTTATATCCAATATTAATCGGGTCTCTATCAAATATTTTCGAACATAAAACCGAATATTTAAATAATAATAAGATACATCAGACTTAAACGTTCGAAACGAAAATAAATAGATTGAAATGCAGAAAAACTAGATGGTCAAGTCTCTCAATCATCTATAAAGTAACCTGGAAAAATAATCATTTCAAAACCAATATGAAAAACAACAATAATCGATTTTTTTTTCAAAAAAACAATTAAAATTTCTGTTGTAATTGAAATATTTTTCAATTTGAGTTATTTGGATAAAAACATAAATAAAGGACTAAATAATCAATCCTTTATCTCGAACTGATATGGACATTCGACTTTATCGAATATTTTCTTTGTTTAACAGAAACACCATACTTTCACTATCGATACGTCAATACCTGACTATGGTCAATCATTTTTTAATGCCTTCAATTGTCTTTTCAATAGAGAGATTTTACTAGAATTTGATCAATCTTAGAGATCTTTTTAAAAATATAAAAAAAACAAGTTTTTTTTAATTATTCGAATTCTATAAATGAGATAGACTTCTTTAGACTGAACAATTGTCAAACTGAGATCTTAGAAGTCATCTGAGAAGTCAAAACTGACATAGAAATCATTATAATGATTAAACTTTAAATAAATTTTATTTGAAAACAATCATCAATTGATTTCGAGTGTATCTGTCAGAGTTCCCGATGAAAGAAGTGGATCTACTATTCGATTCTGTTTGGTTTTTCCACAACTGGAACAAATATTCAGTAAAATCTCTAGATCACCATTTTGGATAGAACAACTACATTGAAAAACAAAAACGGTCACTGGAACTATTTATCAAAAAAAAAAGAATAGAACAATCAACCCATTCCTCAATATAGAACCACTTATTAGAATTCTCACCTGTCAAGTTGTATTATATTCGATTTCGTTTAATTGTTATCAATGAAAGAAATATATCCAGGAAATGTTAACTCGAATTGTCATATAATAATTAGCATTTATTATTAATAATATATAACGATTCGACTAAGATTGATTTTAATTCTAATAGATATCTTACCCATCAGTAGAACAATTATATTCTTCTTTTATAGAACATGACACTGAGGACCTAGAAAGAAATTCTTGCTCTGTCTTTTATAAAAGGACTGACAGTAAGAGAAGAAAACTCTTCTATTATTGAAAACTTTCGAAGTAGAACTCTCACCTAAGGTAGAACTTTTGTTTATTCAGTTTTAGACTCATCTATTAGATATATAGTGGATAATCAGAAAGCAGACGAAATTGACCTCAAAAAACGTTCGATTTTAATTTGATTTTGACACGGTGTACACGATGCCCGCTGGATCTCTCGCACATATCGCAATGGTGTGGGTGCTAAGAAAGGAGTTACACTATAAAAATCTCGATCTCTAATTGAAGAGTTTTGCATGAGATTCTACATTCTTGAAGTTTTTAAGAAAAATTCAAAAAAAAAATTTCGATTGAACATAAGGAGATGGTTGGAATTTATTGAAGAGTTGTTGCTCTCTCTTCGCGACAATTCATCTCGAAAAAACGTTCGATTTCAATTTTATCTTGACATATTTTTAAAAAACGTTCCTACTATTCGTTATCTATAGATATGACACATACGTCTTATAATGAAAACTCTAAAAATATTTCCTTTATGACTAACCTATCGAATCAACTATGGTTATTTTTTATGAATAAAATTTTCGAAAAAATAATTTCATTTGTTAAAATGAAATAAGTAGATTGGATTAAATTAATGTAAATGATAATATTTTTTCAAAGATTTTATTAAGAATAATAATTGACTATAACACATGTCTGATATTCAACTATTTCAACTATTTCAATTAATATTATTTGATGTATTTCATAATCATTATTATCAAGATTGATCATATCCAGCTACATCAGCTAAACATAATTCATGTTTGACTCGATTAAAAACATATTATTATCGTCAACGGATTATCATTATTTAATTATCGATTTATTTTATCTATATAATGATAATAATAAACAAATCTAGTAGTAGGAGAAGTCGACATTTTATTGAAATATAAACTAATTATAGAGATAAACACAAGAGAATTTTTTTTGTTTTTTATTGATATGACGAAAATCTGGATCAATATAATTTTATTCTAAATTAACTATAAACACTCGAATGATGTTCAATTAACAATATCGAAATAAAATTCGTTCTAATTAATTAATTGTTAATCGAAATATTGTTGAGTATTATAATTTAACTCTCGATTATCTATTCGTTATAGAATAAATATAAGATTAACTAAATAAGGATAACCGTTGTTTAACTCTATTAATTATTGATCATTATTTCATAATCATATCTATAATAATCAATATATTATATTCGTTTTCTTCTCGATTCCTATATTGATAAAGTCAATGTCTGAACTATAGAACGATAAGATTATTAGAATTTCTATTATATGTTACCATATATATCAAGAATATGTTCAATATGAAACAAATTTATTCAAGACCATTTTTCTTCATATTCATTTTTAAATATTTGTTTAGAATTATTATTATTTAATTGATTTATTTAATAAACGATGGTTGATAAATGTTCAAGTTATTTTGTTAAAAATCGAATTGAATTAAATCCTGTTCGTAATGTTGAACGAGAATTCTAATTGAAATCGATTTATATAAATAAGAAATGAAAATCTATGTCTTTTAAAATGTTGAATAATGGTTCGATTGTTAATATGTTATCGGTTGAATAGGAGGAAGTTAATAATCGTATAGTAAATAAATGAGCATCATCAAATATAAGAGTGTCGTATGTTGAAGATGAAGAGTAATTAATGGTTGAAGTTATATTGACAATCGTCTAGAACAAACCATTAAAATAAGAGTTGATTAACCATCATTTCGATAATCAACAAATCTAAATTGTTTTTTTATTATTAAAATATTTACTGAAATCCCTTTCACAATGTTCGTATGAATATGATTAAGAATAATTGGAAAAAGAATCTTGAATACGATCGAATTTAAAAGATAACTATGCGACTGTTAGATGACATTAGAGTTGAAAGAAAACTCATATAAAGATAAAAACAAAAAAATCTTCATTATCAATGATAGTGCTCGTTTTATTAGTCGTTTGACGACGGATCATCCATAAGACGGATTGCAACCAAATAAAGGTAAACAGTGAGAGAGATCTCGATGTTGAGGGAAGATATCGATAAGATTTGATCTGGTCCGAGTTGGTTTCTTTTCTAATCTTTTCGATCTTAAGAAAACTATCTGAGAGTTAATTTCTATCAGATATAAATAAACTCTTCTCAAGTAGATAATTGATTTACAATAAAAGAATATTTAATTAATGTTTACCTTCGGCTGGACGCAAGTTTTTTCCTCATCATATTGGAAATAAAATGTTGCCCTGGAAACATTTCAATTCTAATGTTTATCACGATGCTGTCGCCATTTTTAATTCTATGAGATAAGTTGTTTATTTTCGTTATTCTCATTGAATGTCTTATTTTATTCAATTGTAGAGAATCTATTATATAAAAATGGGTAGAGACATTAGATATACGATGATCACATTATCGAACTGAAAATAAAGACTCATTTGAAGAATAACAAGATGTTGATAATGGTTGAAATTTCTTCATCGATGGTCATATGGGATAGTCACTCATATTTAACAATATATCCTCTATAGTATAATGATGATTAGTTTTTTTTTTTCTTTTTTCCCGTTATATTTCATATTTATTTTTCAACTTTAAACAAAAAAGTGAGATTATAGAAAATGAAATTAATTTCCATGAAGTTTTCTTCAAGGAAACAATTGAAGAATATTTTCGTGTCGATTTATAATATTTGATTTAGAATCTGAAAAAAAAAGAAAACGGAAAACTAATAAGTATTTGTTACCGTTGGTTGTTTTATTCAATATATAAATAAAAAGAGATTATTTTATAATATATGATCTTGATTAGTTATTTATTGATTTAAACGATATTTATCGAATATAGATAAAACATATCTCTATCAGTTATGCTTTATATAATCTATGAACAACTCTTTGAATAATTATTCGTTAAATGATTCAGTTTAGATAGTGTCTTGGTTTTTTGTTTTATATAAATAAAATAAAGTTGTCGTTAATTGACATTTTCTCTTATAGGAACAAAACTCACTCTTGATAAATGTCGTTAGAGAAAAGTAAATAGAGAAGAATTTCCTATTTAATTATCTATATTAAAAATAATATTTAATTCTAGTTTGATTAAATTTTTTTATTCCGGTAAATGTTTATCTAAATTTAATTTAAAAGCTTGTTCAACGATCAACGTCAAATCTTCTGCAGAATAAGTTCAATGAAAAAATTTTTAGTTCATATTCGTAAAAAAAAAAAAACAAAATTCGAATATTAACTCAATGTTTTCAAAAGACTGGCTTCGATTATTGTTGAGATAAATTCTCCTGATAAATGTCGATTGTTCTTCTATGTTAAACTATCCTATTAAATATCCCTAAAGTCAACTATTTAGAGATTAGTCGATCTTTATCAAATTCTTCTCGATATAATAATCGACAATCCTATTTTCATTATGTTTTATTCTCTCGAGAATTGTCTCGTTAGAATTTCATCGGTAAATAGAATGAGTTTATTATAATAAACAGTTCGATTCAATGCAGATATGATGGTCATTGATTAATACGAGGAAACGGTTACTTTTCAAAATCTTCTATCATAGTTTTATATAGAAACAATTCAATTCTCAAGGGGTAATATCAACAGTGATTCATCTCTCCTCTTGTTTCTGCAAGCTGAAAAAATTCCAGGAAGATTTTTATGAAAATATTTATTCGGTGATCGATCTAAATCATTCTAGGTTGATCAGGTTGTTCTTGAACGAAAATCTTTTATAGTATCCTCGATCACAACCATCTACGACTTATAGATTTATAATCAATAGAATTTATTTCATCTCTATTAAATCATCATTCGAACGTCAAAGGTTGAATACCTAATCGAAGATGATTTATTTTATTTTCACCTAATTTTGTATTTAAACATGTGTTTATCAGTATGTTCATTATCAGATCCTAAACAACGTTTAGATAAATATTGTTTGACAAAAATATCCTAATATTAAATAATGTTTATCACGTCGAAGAATCTGACCATTGTTGTCCTTGAATAGGATCAGATTTTTTTTTTAAACGATTTCCACGACCTACACTACGAACATAATTTTCTTTAAGATAAATTCGAATTATATATTAATAAAGAAATAATTCATATTCTATTCTACCTATTTAAATAGCTATTTATAATAAATAAATGTGTTTATATCGTATGATATATTTGTCAAATTGTCGAGATATTTCTATTGATTATTAATTAAAATAAATCATTGTCTATACCCTAGATAAAACATATTATCAAAATAAATATTCATCTTCGATATAAAAATCTTCTCAATTATAATAAATAGAATAGATTGATTTCTTCGAAAAACTAGAAATAAACACGATAAACAATTAGAAAACAAATCATTTTTATTTCTCGCGTTAACAAGCGACATCATTTATATAAATATATATTCAACTCGAATATTTTATCTCACATCCACATATTTATCAATCCATAAACAATTTACTTTTAACATTGACACTTTTTTTCCTTTCTTTAACTTTCAATGAAAATTATTGAACGATAATTAATTTTTCAACAAAACCATTTTCTTTTTACAGTGAAAATAAACGATTAATTATATAGAAATGAAGATAATCATCTTATATATGATTATCTTTTCACTTCAATCGCATGACAACACGAGACAACAGATCGAAACTGATTAATCACCTTTTCAGTTGGAACTATGTTCATCATGTTAATTCTAATCATCTATGAACAACCTGAAAAGAATTAAGACTATTGAATGTGTGGAATCAGAATTAAGAGAGAAAACTTTATCAAACAAACCCATATTCAACTTTATTCGAGAATCAGATGATCGATTTAACAGAAATTATTTCATAAATAATACCAATAAGAACATTATTCAACGAGACATTATATTAACAAACTGCTACTCCTAGACTAAATACTCTCACAAAAACAAAAACGAACTAGGATAAATTCGTTTAGATGTTCATATGAATAAATATTCCTGTTGAAATACGACGTTTTCACGACATTTTTTAACAAAATCCTCTAGTCCGACGTTAGGAATACTAGGAAACGATTTATTTTCGAGTTTCAATTTGAAACGTTTATCTTGAGATATGATTTTATTAGAATTGTTTATTAGAAATATTTTCGATCGTTTTCATATTATCCTTTATTTCGATATAAGGAGAACATCAAATCTTATTCTCTATATGAGATATATTATAAATAATTAATTATCATAGATATATCGTTTCTATAAGAATAACAATATAATATTCAACTTTTATTAACATATTATCCAAGGTCGTTATCATTTAATATCAATAATAAGTCTATTTATTATTTTAAATCTAGATTATCCTATAATTATAGATAATTAGAAACAATTTCAAGAACAACATTATAAATAAAACATTATTATCATTTAAAACTGATATATGTTTTATATCGGAAATATTATTCAATGATAATTATATTTACTTAAAATAATATCTACTAAATATTTCTTCTCTTTCAAATTCTATTCAATTTCCATTATGTTATACAAAAAAAAAAAAAAAAAAAACTCAATATTATATTATTGATTTATCAATAGAATATTTACGAGTTATATTAAAAGAAGCAGAAGATTTTATTTTTGAATTAATATTGAATTATCTGTAGGTATAGATATTGATATATAACAATATTATTAAATAGAAGTTATATATCCATACGATATTCGATTATCTTATTATTAAATATTCTTATGATGATATCTATTCTCTTCACATGGAAATAGAGTACCAAAAAAAAAAATCTTTCATACGTTTTCTACTCATGTTTATTGATTAAATAAACATCCTAGGAAACATTTTATTTATATAGGAAGAGCTTTATCATTGTCACTGATCGGACGGTTACATAAAAGGATACTCTTTCTCAATTCCTGACCTCGAAAAAGCGAATTTCTTGATTTTATTTTTAGGCTTTAATAATATATTGGAATGCTTCCTGTAAAATAGTTTTAAAAGTTTTTTCCGCTTTTTCAACCCTTCTTTCCACTGTTTTAGATCAAAATTTTTGACTTGATGAGATGGCAACTCTGCCTAAAAAAGATGACTTAAGTCTGTTTTAACTTTGAGTTGAACTTTTTCTTTCATGCATATGCAATATTTGAAAATCTTGAGCGAGAAAGTCATGCACGTTGGACATCTTGAAAGAAGACATAATACTTTTTAGAAAGGTAAAGCTCTTGTTTATCGTATCCATATACTTGGAATCTTTTTCAAATATTTGTATTTATTGCTGAAGCAGATGTAACATGCTTCTGCTAATGGAAATATGATTTTTTACATGTTTCACCCATTCATTGCGTATACTTCCTCTCAGGGTAAAACTATTAAAAATAAATATCTAGAATTTTAAACAAAAAGTCTAAGAGGATTTATTCTTTTGGGAATTTTCATACTTGATTAGAGTCTATCTTATACACAAAGTTCAAACTCAAAAGTGAGTGAGCAGTTAAAAGCGTTTCTTCTTAAGCGTATTTCACATATTTCTACCGTGCTGAAAGATGATAAATACACATGATTCACATAGTAAATGTCCCTAACTCTTCAATATACGAATATACAATATCCTAACTCTGTATGTCAAAATAGAAGAAAATATTTATTTTGAATAGGGAGAGAACTTTTGTCGAGCACTAAACATTCGTAAGATATTGGAATAAAAGATCTATTTTCAAGAGGTCGTTATCGAAACATTTAACTATTTGATTTATTATTTAAATGACAACTGATAGATACCATGGTTGAGATCAGCTACATTCACATGCTTCATTCAAATGTGTGTGTAGCTTATCCTTGTCAATTTGAACCAATCAGCTTCTATTCCATGTTCACTCTTTTCTATCCAAGTTTGATGACAATTTGGACATGTGTGTGATGTATATCTAAGTCAAAAAAACCTAGTTCATTTGACTCAATAGTTAAATATTTGAATTAAAAAAAAAATTAAAGGTCAGTTTTATGAATAATTCTGGATATGGTTACAATAAAAAAAAATGCATACTGCAAAATAAATGGATTTACTATTTTAAATAATATTTTTCGTATTAAATTTTTTTCTTTCGAATCTGAATCAAGTAATAATTCAACCCATATTTTAGTAAGAGTCAACTTTATCTATAAAAGGAGACAACGCATATTTCAAATTGAATAAAAACATTAAGATTGCTGTGAGTTGTTTTCTTATTCAAAGCAGATATCAAAGCTTCGAATGATATTCGAACTAGAAATTTTGTGACTTGAAATTTCAATTCAACGAACGCTGTGCTTTCTTTAGGAAAATTGAAGATTTAATTGTATTTTTTAGAAAAAAATTATTCAAAAAATCTAAAGAAGTCTTTGATGTTCAGACCAATTTTTTTCATATGATGATTTGCTGACTTGAAGAACAACCAATACAAAAATACTATTTCAGTTTTCTTAATCATTTTCTTAATTGAGATACCATTATCATCAAGTGATAAAACATCACATTTCATTTTATAGATACAATTTTATTGAAATTGATAGTTGATAATAGGAATGAAAATTAATCGTCACAGTTGAAAATTATTGAGATCTCGATCAGAGTTGGATAATTCAGATAAAAACCTGTTAATTCAACTGAAGCCAGTTCATTAAAAGGAAATTTCGACTCAATCCATAGATCCTGAAACTTTTCAGTCGATTCAGCTCAACTTAGTTCGTCAAATTCGAAAAAATGTTGCCAGTTCATTTTATTCAATTTGCAAAGTCAATCGAGCAGAGTCGATCGGTTTTTTTTATTGAATTATTCAGCTCTGATTCCAATAATTTTCAATACTGAGATAAGAGGTCTCTTTGGTTGTGTATTGTGCTTTTTCGTTTTATATAACTATCTTGTTATGTTGAATCTTTTTTTTCCATTTTAATTCTTTCCCCTTAGAACTATATGCGTGAATTTTCATATCTCAATAGGCTTGTCCATGTACTGTTGTATTCTTTTTTTTTCTCGTATAGTGATGATGATAGTCGATGACAGAAAAAACGATCAGGTGTAACACTCGTTCTTAGTGAATATAAGATAGCTGTCTATGCAAAAAAGAAAAAGTATTGTATCAGTTAGATTCGTTTAACCCTTTGAGTCCCAAATTATTTCTGCTGGGTTCAATCCAAGTAGACTGTTGTATTAGCTTATTTTACACTAATACATGACAGAAATAACTCGTGTGTGATTTATTCCGTATAAGTTTTATTGAATTTTGTTATACTGGAATGGTAATTTTAATGGTTAAAGTTTATTAATTGTAAAACTTATACAAACTTTTCATGAAATAACAAAAAACAATTTTTATTTTTTTTTACACAAAGAGAAATGCCACAAAAACTGCACTTTATGCTACTATACACTGGAGAAGCTCTCGTACTGCAATATCTGCATCTTCCTTGAGACCCACTAACAGGCATATGTGCTAATAATTGAGCTGATGGAGATTTGTTCTCCAACGTTTGTTGAATTTGTTTTTTCTTTCTGGCAGAAAAGTGAATAGGTCTGCCTCTTCGTTTTCGTGAACTTCGGTCACCAATAAGTGACATTGAAATAGAAGAAAGGAATTCGACGTAAGTCATAGTTTCTTGACTCAGATCATTGTAGCAGATGAATGCATTTGAAAGACTTGCTTGAAAAAGGTAAATAAATATCCGAAACCAGTTTCGCTTAGATTTTCTGTCAATTGAATAACAGGAGATTCGTTGATCAAAAACATCCACGCCACGCATGAACTTGTTGTATTTAGCTATCATTTGGGGGCAAATAACAAGTTGTTTTGAACCATCCTTTTCTCTTCTAGTAATCATTTCCGTTTTTGTTGGATCAAAAAAATTACTTGCAACAAATATTGGTTTCTTATCTTGCCATTTGACGACTGATATTTGGTCCGAAGAGCAATATTTATATTCACCTCTTCCTAATTTATCTTCTTGTAAAAGTTCTTTAGGAAATAGTTTTCTATTTGTTCTTATTGTTCCAGTTGCTCCGATTTTTTTCTTTTTTAGTTCTAATAATAGGTGAATAGCAGAGCTGGGCAAAATACTCGAAGTACTCGTACTCGAGTACGATTTTTGTGGTACTCGTACTCGTACTCGTACTCGTACTCGGAGGGTCAGTACTCGTACTGGTACTCGTACTCGGGGGGCTGGGTACTCGTACACGTACTCGTGGTTCGAAGCTAGAGTACTCGTACTCGTATGCATATTCGAGTACGATTTTTGTGGTACTCATACTCGTACTCGTACTCAGAGGGTCAGTACTCGTACTTGTACTCGTACTCGAAGGGTTCGTACTCGTACTCATACTCGTACTCGAGAAAACCCGTACTTGCCCAGCTCTGGTGAATAGATGTAAAATAGTTGTCAAAAACTAGCTGATGTTCTACTAAATTGATTTCGCTAATAAGCTGTAAAACAACATCTTCACCCAATGTTCCTTCTATATTCTCATGTTTACCAGTATAGATGTCGAAATTATAAAGATATCCTGTCAAAGAATCTGCTAGACACCACACTTTGTACCCTCTTTTGATCGGCTTCAAAGGCATGTATTGTTTCAACGAACTTCTTCCTTTGAACTTGATCATACTTTCATCAATACAAATGTTGGTTCCCAAAGTAAAGTTCGTTTGAAAGCTCCTTCTCAGTAAACACATGAAGTCGAAAACTTTGTATAATTTGAATTTCTTTGAATTTTTTGGAAATTGATTTTGACTTGCATTATCTGATAAATGTAATGCAGTAAATATTCGGTAGAATTCGTTCCTTGGCATAGCATTGGCAACAACTTCTGTGTAGAATATTGGGTTTCTACTCCAATAATCTCTTATTCGAGGTAATCGATGTAAGCCCATAATAATTAGTAAACCAAGGAAAGAACGGATAGCACTTTCACTAATCTTTTGCCAATTGCTTGCACGCTCTTGTGCTAAAGATTTTTGCTCTCCATAAATATTTGTTTGCTTTACTATCAAATCAATAATATCTTCTGTAAAAACCTTGTTGAAGATGTCAATTGGCTTCATGTTGTTGGTAAAAGTTATAGTTGTGTGTCCTTCGACTTCTTTTGGAGGAAAAGTTGTGTTTTGAATAAAGTTTTGACTCCAACTCCACTCAAGTTCTCCTTCAATTTCACTTTCAGTAGTGTCTTCTTCATCATCTATTTCAAGATCACTTTCGTTTTCATCATCAAAAGATGACCCGCTTGTATTACTTTCTTGATCAGAATCCATTTACTTCTACTGCCGAGACAACTTGTATTTTAGAAGTGAATTAGAAAAGAATTCAGTGTTTTGCTTCGGTTGCACGCTAATCGTTGTAAGTGCAGATTGACCGGAAACGCCGCCTTATATACTACAGGGCGAAAGGTCAAAGCACGGGGTCAAAGGTCATTGGGTACGTTTCTATAACAGCGGGGAAAACAGCCAACGATCCGCGCTGATAGATTTTTTATAAATTATGTGGTAAAAAATAATTATAAAACATGTGTTGTTTTTTTTATACTATGGGACTCAAAGGGTTAAAGAAGCATTGTGTAGTCTCACTAGTAGAGTCATTTTATTTGATATATGAGTAATAAGTATATTATTTTAGATGTTCATTTTTGTATGTAGTTTCTATTCTACCATAATTCAACGAAACTTTTTCAAATATTCAAACTTTAACTTGAAGATAAAAGACCTAACTTTTTAAATTCATCATCATATCTCTAGTTTTCTAAAATACAGTAAAAGAATATTAAAAAATTTCTTCAGAAAGAACAATAATCATCCATTTAAATGTCTTAAAGAGAAAATTTGGATATATTTGTTGTTCATCCTTGTCTACTGTCGCGCATACTTCTCAGATTTATTATGTATTCTTTTCTTTAAGTCTTCTTTCTCTTATCGCATTGTTTTAGTTACTGTGTGCTTGTATTCTGTTTAAAGCTAAAATTATCATACTTGATCATTCATTTCACAAAACATTTCGATAATTTCTTCACTATATAAAACTCACATTTTATATTATTTGATTTGAGTTCGAATCACATACAATATAAACTGGTATTTTCAAACTAAACTGTCAAACATATAAACTTCCATAATTAAGTTTTAGCTTTTGAATATGAATTAACGTTTTATTTTTCATGAATAATAGATTTACATTCAAGTTGAATATTCATTCATCTATCGAACTATTTCAAAATCTTCACTAACTAATCCATAAAGCTAATGAAAAGCCAAATTGATCAATAATTTGACATACAAATTCATCTTCATTTTTTCTTTTTAATCGACACGTATTTTGTTTCAACCATTGACTTGTTATTTTAATTCGATCATACATATTAAAATAATCATTATGAATAACAAAAAAACCACTAATCATCTTCGTAAAATGATCAATTAAAAATGGAATTTGTTTTTTTGAATTAATCGAAACAATTAATCGTTCAACACATGGAAAAAGTTTCCACCAATAGAACTTAATTTTTTCTCTACATCGTCCATATTGAGGTAAAGCTAATGTTCGAATTTGTGGTAATGAAATACGAGAAAAAAATTTATATTTTATATTAGATTGAATACAATTTAAACGAAGATAATTAACTGAAGGCATCTCTTCTTTAATTAATATAATTATTTTATCAAGCAACCAATCCGATGTATTTACAATAAATGATTTTACTTTTGATAAATTACCAATATTTTCATACATATAAGGATTATTGAATGTAAGTTCGTTAATATTATTATAACGATAAGATAAATTCCATTTGTCTAATTCATATGTTAATGCAGTAATACGATCATAAAAAATATAATGTTGTTCAATAGGTAATGTTGTACAATTTGATGATATTGGTTCAGATGAATCATTCATTGAAGTTGGAGCAAAATAAGGTACTGTAAAAAGTAATAAAAGATTTAAATCAAATGCAACATACCAATGTTTATTTAACCAAAATGAAGAACGATATCGATTGAGTACTTTATAATTGATATTTCTAGAAAAAAATTTAAAATTAAAATTTTTTAATTTTGGTAAATATTCAATAATAAATTTTTCCCATCGATTAGCATTAAGTAATCGATCTTCGACTAAACTTTCAATGATTAATTCTAATCGTTGTAAATGTTGAAATGGAACAAGAAGTTGTTCAATGTGACTACGTGTTATTGTTTGACCAAAAAACAAAACAAAAAAAATTTAAATTTCGATATTATTTTATAAATAATTCTAAAACTTACAAGGTGCATTTATTGATAATGAAAAAGAAATAAGATTAACTGGTGTTGATTGTATTTGATGAATATGAGATAAAACATTGAGTTCTTCAGGAGTGAAAAATAATAAAGATGTTTTAAATGATTTAAGTTGAGACATTTGACGAAAGAAGTGTTGTAATGCCGTAAGAGTACAATAAGATAAAGAAAAATATTGTAAATATTTGAATGATACTGTACTAATTGATGGTAGAATATCAAATTGTATATTTGATGGTATATTAATAATTAATTTTTTTAATGATGGTAATTGTTGAATAAATGGAAGATCAATTCGAATATTGATTTCAAGAGAAACAAGACTTTGAACATGATGTAAATTCATAAATATTTCTTCACCATCATCGTTTAAGTCAATTAATTTTAATGTTCGTAAACGATTATAATAACTAATTTGAAAGTCTGAGAAAAATAATTCAGACTGATATGGTGTTTCGTTTTCATCGGATAATATTAATGAAATAACTTGGTTTGGTAGAATAAAATGACATATGAAATCAAAATCAGATTTAGTAATTGATTGACCATTAATTCTATATCTATCATAGTTTGATAGAATATTATCAATGTAATCACTTGTATCAAAAAATGAATGAAGAATTTCATGAGCCCAAAAATAATCGAAAATCATATGAAGAATTTCAATTGGAAATCGATCCAGAAGGAAAGACATGATTATCTAAAACAAAATAAAATCGATTTCGTTAACTTCATAAATATCAATGAAAAATTCGTGTTCATTCTTGAAATTTTATTCAAATGAAAAAAAAACAATAATTCAATCGTTTATATTACATGATGGAACAATGACTCTATTCATACTGATTATGAATAGAAAATAAAAAAAACAAATGCATAGAGCTGTCGATGTCAAATTAGTCTATCACACGTATATCTGTTTTTTCCTCAATTGTCTAGTCAGTAACCTTGTCGAATATCTTCACACGATCAATTAAGTTATGTATGTGTGAACAGAGGAAAATATCATTCAAAAGAAACAACTTTCCTCGTGGCGAATTTCATTCTTTCATTTCTATTTGTTATTGTATGGGTATCATGTGTTTGAATTTTCGATTGAAGCAATAGATAACTTCAATTACTTTTCTTTCGAGATAAAATCGATTTGACAATGCTGATCGTCTCGAATAATTTTGGTTTCATCGACTTATCAAAATACTTCGAAAACAATAAGCAAACCAACACATGACTTTATAAAATTAAAATAAATTGAGAAATAAGACTCATAAAAAAAAAAAGATATTATGATTTTGGACGTTTACATGAACATTTACACTTTATTCTTCGAATGAATATATATTCAGTTAGAGTCGATCACTCACATCTTTTGATAAATTTATACTCTCTATATCATTCCTTATGAGTTAAAAGTATATAAAAATTCTTCATTTACGTTATCAGTATTGGAGAATAATGTGTTACTTTTCATTGAGTACAGGGTTCGCAGCCGGGGGTACTAAGAAGAAGGATTTTGTGAAGGAATTTTTCAAAAAAAGAAGGAAAGGAAGGAAAAGAAGAATTTTGCGGAATAGTGTGTTGCAACGGATAGATTTTATACGACATCCAATAAGAGATAATAAGACTGATCCAAGGGAGTAAAATAACTTTCGAATTATTATTTTGTTACGTTTTAAGAGAGGAATGTACTATGTCTCTTGTTTTATACAGCGAAAGTGCATTAAAAAATCTATCTGTAAAAGTAAATTTTTGAAATTGTGCTTAATTTGTTCAGTAGAGAAAAGATCCGAAAGTCACAAGATTTTATTTGAATAAAACTCTGCTATTTTTATGCAAATCAGTGAAATTGTTGATGAATTCTTCGAAAGAGACGTTGCAATGACGTTTCACTTATAATATATACAAATTGCCCAAACAAATATCCAATATTGTATTAAACGTAATTGTCTCTATTAATTTCATCTTGCTAAATGATCGTTGAAAGATGGCGAATGAAACTGATAGAGTTATAGCACCGATTACATATGATAGTATTATTTGAAATGCCGATTGTCCAAGTTAATAGTTCAAGTTAGAGATCATTTTGATACTTCCAGACTTTGAATTTTCAACATCAATTCAAGAATCAGAGATAGACAAGTATAGCTCGAGTTCAGATAAACTTCGAAGTTTAGGTGTTTTCTTATCAGAGTTGAAGTCGTGTATAAAAAATGAAGGGTAGTAGTCAATGTGGGGATTCAAAAAAGGAGTAAAATTGCATGGTGTTGCGGTGGCATATGGCCGAAATTGTTTATCTCTGCTAAAAAACTTAAATTCGATTAAATAACAGACACAGAACCAGACTTGGAACCGGACCGGCCGGTCTGCCGGTGACCGGTCCGGTCCCACTTTTCAGACCGGCCGGTCTTCACCGGTTTTTTACCGGTTTTTTTACAATTTTTTAGAAATTAAAACTTGCCTATTTTGCTCATTTTTAAGGATTTTCATGGGATCAATGGTCAAAAAATTTGATCTGGAAAGTTTCCCACTGGCAAAACTTCAATCGTATTTGAAATCCCAGCTCTAAATATTGACCAACACTTTCTCATACCTCTATCACAGGCTCATATTATTTGGAATGAATTTATTATACTCACGAAAAGTTGATCACATTTTACAAGCTTCTGTCGGTTTAAACTCAAGATTTTTCTTGAAATTTCTGGATCACTCATTTGCAGTAGTCTTAGCTGATTTTCATAGAAGCCAAATAGGCACAAGTATTCAAGTTCATGCTTTCATAGCAAAATATTTTTAATAAAATCATTTCTGTTGTCAAGGTCTTTCTAATTACTAGCATCATACAACCGCTGTAATATTTAGGTATCAATAAACCTTACATATGAAGTCTAATGTAAAAACATTACAGATTAGCTCACATTATCTTTCTCTCTGCAGTAGCATTCTTCTGTGGAGTGAAATACATTTCAGCTGTGTTAACCCTCATATTACCACCTGATGTCTGCTTGGACCCCAGATTGAATATTATGTTTCTCTTTCCTCAAAAAGTAATAGATCAATCACTCATCTTCTAGATATGCGCTAACGAAAGTTAGACGAGCATATCGATTATATCAGCGTCTTCGATAGTAACATCGCCAATATGATAAAAAGAGCTAGAAGTACTCGTCAACGTGTTTTCATCAATTGGGGTCCACTCGGACCCCAGAGAGTAGAACTAATTACACATGTATTATTATTGAGATATAATTTCAATTCAGTATTTCATGCATTCGCCCAGCTTTAAAGAATATTCTAGAACTTTGTATCCTCTGTTATGAGTGTCCAAAAGTGAATTGAACTTTGAGCCTTGGTATCATTGTATTAGAGTTTTCTAGGATATTTGTTCTCATCCTAAAATTTACTGTGGAACTATAAAAGACTAGTTGAAACCGCTGGATAATTTTCAATTTAAATTTTTTCCCTCTGTTACATTCTATTTCTAATAATCTCCGGCAAATATTACTCACATTTACTGCAGAGGTTGATGGAGAATTTTCCTCTCTTTTCTTGAAAATTGAGCTGGGATCCGTGCGGAACCCAATAAAGAAAAACATTAGTGTTGGATAGGTGGTAATATGAGGGTTAAGGAACTAAGTATTTCAAATAAGAATACATTAAACCTATCAATTGTAGAGAAATCATATCATTATTTGAAAAGACTCAAAGAATAGTTAGCTGTTGTTCAGTCCTAGTTGCTGTGAGTGCTATTCGAAACTTTTTGAAAGAAATATTCTTTGGTTTTGAATATTAGCATACTAAATATGACATATTAAAAAAGAAGTCGCTGCTATTAGAAGCTCCAAGAATTGTATAAGTTTGATATTATATGTCTTTGTAGAACTAAAATAACAAACTGTTGCGCAAAAACATTGGTTGCTTAGCTAATACATGAGTGCATCGCTTTTTTTCGCCAGTTAAATCAAGAATTTGGACCAGCCGTTTTTTCACCCGTCTAGTCATAAACTTGAACCGGCCAGTTTTTCGCCGGTCTAGACAAGAGTTTGGACCGGCTGGTCCGGTCTGAAAAAATCAGACCGGTTCCAAGTCTGCACAGAACAGCTTTTACATATATCGCGATTTTTTTTTGACTCCTTCAAATGTAAACAATACTCCGTATCTCAACACAATGTTGATATTCTATTTTAAATTTGCAGGATTTCTGGGAACGGACAGATACTTGATACTTAATAATGCACTTAATCGACTGATAAAATTAATATCAACTCAGAGATAAGGCAATATGGATCGTTGTGTTTTATTGATTTTACAGTTTTGAAATAAAAATAAGTTTTTCTTTAATCGGTGGTGGTTGGGCTGGGTCCAACTATGGTCTGGTTAGGCCACTAATTCTTCTCGTTTTATAGTGAAAAATAACAGAAAATGAATTTCAAAGGCGAGCAATCGTCTTCTCGATCGTGCGATGCAGATGAATGTTGTTGTCATCTCTATGTCTCAATGACTCTCTCGGTAGTTTTACAGGTCAGGCACACATCTCACCCACATGCATTGCCATGCTGTGTAGCGATCACAAAATTTATATATGATCAATCTATCCATTAATAGGTCGTCAGAGATATGTAGCACCATCCTTGTTCTGTCCTTGAGAAAAAGGTGACACGCATACTGACTACCTCTATCTCCAATAAAACTGCGTCTTTTGTTATACTAAGCGACAATCTGACAATCTCGATTGAACATCGATACGCCACGAAAGACCATTCGCACAAGCAGCTATAAGACTCTAACTATGAGATGGCTCAGCTTCAACTACGCTCTGTCGCTGAGTAAAGGTTCGAAATTTTCAACAGTAACCGTATTCTAGTGAAGCACCATTTTACGTATCTCAAGTTCTGCATATGCACCCCACATAGATTGAAGCCACACATGCATACTGTAGTCTAAGTATAACGCACTTTGGATTGGACTTGAAGTAAATAAAACATTTTCTGGAACTTTGAGAGCTCCCTATCAATGTCGGACTATAACTAAGTATTGCTAATCGGTTTTTTCCATGTTTCTGAGAACCTATCCGTGTGAAAAATAAAAAAAGAAGGATTTTAGGAGTAAAGAAGGACGAAGAAGGACACTCTAAAAAAAGAAGGAAAGAAGGACCGCTGCGAGGCCTGTTCATGCAGTAGATTTTAATAAGCTCAATTAAATCTAAAATGACATAATATTATAAGAATCTTTTGGAAAAAGAATTGTTCTTAAGAATTTCGTTCAATAGCGCAATGGTTGTTAATCAGTTCTATGTAATTTAATTATATTTAATTTTATTTCAATTCTATCCAAGACAAAACATGAAAAAAAACAAAATTAAGCATAAGAAATGATGTATTTTTTTGTTTAACAAAGCTTTAATAAATATTTCATTTCGAAGACGATTGACATAATGCATAAAAAATCCATGCTTCCATCTCCTTGAGAAAAAGATCAGGTTGATTTTCAGCGTAACGCATAAAGAAGAACAGAGGAACTTTGAGAATGATTGCACGAATTTGAAATGATTTACATTCATCGAAAAAGTTATCGACGCATCCCATACAATAATTAGAAATCATGCATAAAAGAATATGTGGAACTGTTGAAGCCTCGATTAACCATCGATGAAAATTCGTTGATGTTATATGCTCCCCATTATTCATTAATCCGAACCATTTATACAAAAAAGCGAATAAGGTATAAACCAATGTTAATATTATTTCTTTTTCCAATAAAAAAATAATTCCATGTGTATCTCTTTCTTCTTGCTCATACAATCGCAATTGAATAGTTTCGTTGATAAGACGACGAAAACTGCGAAAATAGGGAGATAACAAAACCAAAAGTAAACAAATAAATGATAAAATAAAATAGATGTGGATGAAAATAAATTGAACGAACAATATAACTATCAAATGAATATATGGAGAATGTTGCATGTGAACAATACATGAAAGTTGGTGATCTTCGATTGATGATAATAAAACATCTTGTAATAGAAAAGTTTTATTTGTAAACAACATTGATCAAATCTATTAACAAAATGATTCGATTTATATAAGGTATACAAGATATACAATTCCTTCTTTTTCAATCTTCAATGTTGTCTGACGGAATATATCATTTTATATATGATAAACATGTTCATCATCCGTCGGTTATGTTCAATGCTGTTTTCTCTCCGTCTATATAAGATAATGGTCTGGAAACAGTCAGATAAGAAATAATAAGTCGACATATTCGTTCAATAATTTTGATAATAGAGCAGAAGAAAATGTTTTTAAAAACAATATCAGTTTGTTTTTTTTCTTCTATTTAGATAGTTTTTCCTTCACTTCTCAAATACGTTGTTGTAACTTTTTCTAATTCTTATCTCAATGAAAATTCATCAAAAGTCATCTTTCCTATTAACATATGCATTAGAATTAATCAAGATTGAATTATATACTTATTAGAATATCTTCAGATAAATTTATTTCAAGAAAAAATATTAAGTGTACAAATTCTCTAATTATAAAAATGGATCAAATTTCACTAGGCAAAAGTCCTCTATAAGCTTTATATGCTGCAATAGCGAGTCCAGCAAATATTAAAGAAACACTAATCACTTGTATTATTATAAGATGTCGACAATAATAAAGTAGTTGACAAATTTCTATATCATCACTTAATCGATCGAATAATTGTAATTGTATATATTCACAAACTGCTCTAGAGCATTTATCCATAATCATTGTTAATAAACACAATACAAGTAAACCAAATGGAAATTTGGTAACGGAATCAAAAAAGACGATACTGTTTACATTCTGGAGGTATATGATTAAAAAAAAACATATACGATAAATATACTCATGTTGTAATACATAATTTTTCATGTAAAGCTGATTTAATGTTGGATTTGTTTTTCTTCTGATTGCATTAGTTTTCACGAAGGTCAATAACGTTCGTAAAATTATTATAACAACAATAGTAATAGATAAATAAATAAAAAGCATCCATCTGATCCCAGTATGAAAGAAATGTAATCGGTTTAGAACTTGATTGTATAATTCCTACAAATAAAAATATATTCAATTGTTGCTATCTTGCATAATAATCTTTCTACGTACCATCATGAAGAAAATTATGGATAAAATGACTAGATATGTATAATTCAAGTCATTTTATCGTTTGTTCGATTTGAAAAAAAAAAGAGAACCGACAAAAGCACGTTGTTTTGTTGACATCGTGAATAGAACGATCGATTCTATATTAGTAATCTTTACAAATGTCCTTACAAGATATTTTTAATCGTCAATTCGACCTGTATAATTTAAAAATAATTAATATCTTTAAGAAAAGTATTGAGAGACATGATAAACTCAAAATATGTCAATTTAACACGTCATTTTGCAAATATATAAAATAGATCGAGATTTTTTTCTGATTAACTATACCAATTTTGTTCAGCAATACTCACAAGCTGCTCCAAGTTTTCCTCAACAGCAATATCTTTTCGTTTATTCGATTTTTTTTCTATTGATAAATGACATCTTTGATCGAAATATTGCCAATCAATAGAAATTTCAGATACAAAAAACGACTAAATATTCCATATGAAACCTTATTGTTAGTTATAGAAATAGTTGATGAATTGATTTTGAAGAGAAATTAGATTGAAGTTTAAATATTTATTGATAATGAGATATATTTATTATTTATTTGATTATTATTAGCAAAAATTATTACAGTAAACAAAAATACTTTATCTTTTTTTGAATATTAATTTTTTATATTTATTTAGATAACACTTTTCAATCTATCAACATAAAAACAAGTTTTTTGTTCTGAAGAAAAATTTAATTTACTTCTTCATTTTTAATCGACTGCAATTAATCAAGTAAGAAAAAGACATTGTTTTTTTTCTAATGAATCATAATTATATTTAGACGAATTTTCAATGTTTATGTAATATGCAGGGCTCTCGATTGTTTTCAAGAGTGGTTGGGAAGAGATGGGACTAATCATTTTTCGCAAACATACCGGAAAATTGCTCTGTACTCCCACCCTACCCCGAGTGCCTCACAGACAGATAATAGAAAAATTTCGTAGACACACAGAAAAAGTGGAAGGAACTAGCTCCGGCAGCCTCTCCCGCATTGAGAGCCTTGGTAATATGTTAGATGACCAATATGAAACATTATCATATATACATAATTTCTTTTTGCTTTGCTGCTTTTTTAGCTATTGCTTATTTTTTTTATCATATATTTCTTTTATTCTCTGCGCAATATTATCAAAATTGGTTTTTTCTGATATATATTTTATGTTGTTTCTTAAAATTACATATTTCTTTTTCTTTTCTAATAGGGTCCCGTGGTGCTCATTATGTATGTTTTCTGAAAGAAGAAGAGACAAAATAATATTTTTTTTAATAAAAAAAGGATTACTGTTCACTAGCTTGCTTATTGTCAATCCTAAAACGATCGACAAATGCATGCATGAAAGAAAATTTTTATTTCTAGACAAATAGATTTATTTTTTTCTGGGATCGAGCCGACAAGGGCTCAGTCTCATTTCAGGTATTTTATTGTTTTATTGAAATATTAAATAAATTGTGTTGATAAAGAATATTATTGTTTGAATAATTGTTTATTTATTTGTATTATTGTTTGTTTATAAGTGAGAATATATATATAAATGTTTTGAAATATTTGTTTTTTTTTCTTTATTTTGGACATGGAGATTTTAACTAATATATTTAATTTCTATAATAAATTTTCGTTACATTTATTTAATTTAGTTTTCAAGCAGGAATATTCGGACATTGTCTATAATAAAATAAATTTTATTTTTATTTATTTTTTTAAGAGTGGGACATCGGGACATTGATTATAATAAATAAATTTTAGTTTTATTTGTATTATTGCTTTCAAGATATATATTCATTGATCTCATATACACCAGATTTGAAACATTTAAATGTTGAATCACCACCGCCGTATACAGACGAAAAATCGATCAATATGATTAATATCAAATTAAAAGAATTATATCTAAAATTCACTAAGGATGAACGAATGAATTATCCATCGTTCAATGAATATATCTATTATAATTCATTAATAATTCTTACAAAGATGTTTACATCATCATTAATTTGTTTATCAATCAATTTAGTTGATGCATTTATCAGAGATATAGATGATATTCCATTTTAATTGTCAAAAACTTCAAATGATCGAACTAAAACAATTTCATCTCTATGCGAAATATACTGAAAGCCAAATAACTAAACAAAATATTTTCATAGGATTTGAAAATCAATATTGGTTTGATCATAATTGGTTCTTTCGAATGCATGGAAATTATTTGTATACATTACCATTTCATTTTAATTATCTTCATGAATTTTATCAAGGTTCAATCAAATAATTATAATTTTCTTTTAAATAATCCTCGAATCAATGGTATTGATTTACCCGAACCATCGAAATATAATTCAAATTTCATAAAAGAACTAAAAATGAAAATGCCTAAATTAACTTTCATCAAATTTATTCCATTTAATTTAAATGGAGTGAACGAAAGAGAACAAATTCATGATGTCACATTAGATAATGAGAGAACGATTAAATACATAAAAGAATCTCTTGAAAACGGAAAAGAATGGTTAATTAATAGAATACCAAACTTAACACATTTGATTTTATTTTCTATAGAATTTCCTTTAATAGATAATGAATTAATTAAAATATTTTGTGGAAGAATTCAACGATTGGATATTGATGTATTTTCTAGTCTTGAAGAATTAGCAGAAAGAAATTATATTTATTTTTTCAATCTTCAACATATAAGTTTTAGACTGCATTATCTTTGGAGAGGACCTGAAGGATATGCAAATATTATCATGAATCTGTTGAACAATTTTCAAAATTTAAAAGCTTTGATCGAATGAATCAATCTCATGTAATTCGTGATAAGGATAAAACACTACTAACTAATATTACTAAATGTTTACATAAGAAACAAATTGAGAAAAACTATCAAATGAAATATTTGTATCAATATTTATTATTTTTAAAACAAGAATATGACGATGGTATCATTCAAAATGATGGACTTCTATCCACATTGAGACAATAGTTATTTTTTTTCAGCAAAAATTAGAATGAAGAAAAAAATGTTGTATTTTTTTTTTTCACCGCATATCCATGTACTAAAAAAAACCATATAAACATGAGTTTCATTCGTCACTATTTAATTGAGAATAAATTTTATTTTAATAAAATATTTGAAATCATTTTAAAATGTTTAGTTTGTTGTTTAAACAAAAAATAAATATCTTTTCTAGAACACATTTACTTTGTCAATCAATATGTATATCACATAAACAATTGAATTAAGAACATCATGGTTTGATGGTTTACCTGCTGAATTTTTTTTACAATATTTGATTATTTATCTTCGAACGATATTCTTCTTCAGTCAACGATTAAAGAATTTATTATAATAAAATCAACGTTATTTAAACTATTTAGAACTGCAAACAACAAATTTCGATGTATAGATTGCTTCATAAATTATTCATACGATTCCAATATTTTTATTATCCATCATTGTCTAATTTGTATTTTTATTTTTATCAAAGATTTTCAGAAATCATTTTTGTATGTTAAAAAGAACGAGAAAAGAATGCGTATGACTTTTATTATTATTATTCTTATCTTTATGAAAGTATTCGCAAAAAAAAGGGTAAAGTTTATTTTTGTCGATAAATTTTAACATCGACATAGCTTTAAGTTAAACTGAAGTAACAGATGGAAGTAAATTTTGAAAGAGTTTCTTTTATTCTAGAAATTGATATAATCAGAATGACAGTGGATATTCATAATATTGTTGGAATTCATCGTCTTCATACGAGTCAAAAAGGTTATTCAAAAACATTGTTCTTCAAAATATATTCGCAATGATCTTATTGGCAACGTAAACGGCATTTGATTATCTTATTTGGGTTCATTTAGCAGATGCACTAGACTTCGGTGTTGCACTTTTATGCTGGCTTTGGATATTTCCAATAACATTTCCTGAAGCAAATCAATGGCATTTTAAATGGGTATCGATAGTATTTCTTTATAATATAGCTTGTGAATTTATTATTTATTCATTTTGGCATTGGATAACTCATGGACGTACAAGTCCATATCTACAAGGAGCATTTCATGAAAAGAAATTTAATCCGATAAATTCATACGAAGAAAAAGGTTAACATCATTTATCGTAATATTCACAACACTTGGATGGTTACAATCAGTTTTTTTTCAATGTGTTTTTATGTCGTTATGGCCTAGTAGTCAATTAATCTATTATAATGACTTTTGGTCTTGTCTATTCTTCTCAATTATTATTTTATCGATTGTTATATATTGGAAAGCATTCCATTTCTATGTGGTAAATACAAATATTAATAATTATTTATAAAATTTATTTGATTTTTCTAGATTCATCGTATCACGCATCTATGGTGGTCTGTTCAAAATAGTTTCCGCGAAGGTGATATTGGCGCATTTCTTTATCGTTATTTTCATAGTCTTCATCATCAAAGTCGTAATCCTGGTCCATGGTCTGGTTTATCAATGCATCCAGTTGAGCATTTTCTTTATTATACACGTGCTTATTTTTCTCTTCTTTTTTCATGTCATCCACTTCATTTTCTTTATGTTAAATTTAATGTAGACATTTCACCAATTAGTGGTCATGATGGTTATGATGATCCAGTCGGTGGTTCAGCTTTTCATTATTTACATCATGTCTCTTTCAATTGTAATTATGGAGGATCTCTAATTAATTTTGATTATCTATTTGGTACATACAAAGAATTCGTTAAGAAATCCATCAATAAATAAGGCATATTCACTAGGACAGATAGAAAAAGCAATTGTTTTTTCTTTACATGTAATTTTATCAAGTCAATGTCCTATGTTATTTAAAATAAATCTTCATTGAATAATTTTAGGAGAAGATTAATTGTAAAATGAGAATGTGTCTTTTTTAAGTTCAATATACTCTTTGTCAAATACAATTAGTAATGAGTATTGAAGTTAATTTATATAAAACAAGTTGCTTCTACTTGGTGATGAGCTCAAAGGAATAACGATATTTTCAAAAAAAGTTTTCAATTTTCACAATTTTGTTACAGTCTGACATGCATCTGATAATTTTGGCACGCTGAAGCCTTTTGAAATCTTAACACAGCATGAAACTGCCTTCTAGCTAAAATCTGGTTGGCAATCTTTCATTAATCAGAACTGGTGAATCAGCTATTTTGTAGCCAGCTTCTATCCATTAAGCAAATAAGATACATTAATGACAAAAATCACATTTACTATCAAATTTATATTGCCTCAAATATTTCCCAACACCTGCATATCCATGTACTCTGAACTGAACAAAATGCGCCAGTATATCAATTGACAACTGATGAGTCTATAGATATTTTTTTACGTGTTATTGAATGTAGCATTAAATACTGTACATAAGAACAAAATGAGCAAGGTATGAATTTCGCATAACCAAGAAGTTCACAATAATAAAAAACACTGATCAAATTTACTTAGCTATTCGTTCAATCTCGAGCAAATGATACTGCTGGACAAAGAATAGTCTATATGACTAGATGCTTTCGAGTATGTACCATCCCAATATGACTGTTAAATTCTAGAGAAAAACCTGTTTTAAACATTGTCGATTTCGTCTAGCTACATCAATAAGAACGAAATGATGTTTTTGTTATTTTTCTATGAAAGTGATGTAAATAGTCTAACTTATGTGAGAAGAAAAACCTTGACCATTTTGCCGATTCTTCTTCATCATTCTGACCAAATCGGATTTCTAAAACTGCGTAAAAAAAGAGAAATAAAATATTTATTTGATATATTCAATAGTTTTTAAACCATAACTTCTTTCTTTCTTTCTTTATTATAAGACTGATTAGAACTTAATTTTCGTTTGACTTTGTTCATATTTCTATTTGAAAATTCAATATGATCTAAAAGAAATCTAGATGATATTGTAAACAAATGTTTAGTTATTCATTGTTAACGAAATCGAATGACTGGATATCGATCCATAGTTAACAGGACAAGGGATCACATCCTATTCTTTATTTCCTTTCGATACAGAAAATATCTATTATTCTTTTCTTTCGTGTATATGAAAAAATAGTTTATTTGTTCGAACGTTAAAACTTTTTTGTGTACTCAAAAAGTGAGTACACTCTAGAATCGGTCAATGTGTCCGTCCGGCCGTTTACACGATAACTTTTGAAAGAAGAGTCCGATCGCGATGAAATTTTCTACACAGTTTTGTCCCAACAAGATCTCGGCCGAGTTCAAAGATGAGAACGATTGGCCGAGCCATTGCTGAGTTATTGCAAAAATAGTCATTTTTTCCCGTGCTTCTCTATGAGAAGATCGACCCTTCTCTGTTTTCGTAAAAAACTTTTCCTATCATAGTCAAATAAAACCCCAACTATTATATACCATTCGATAGAGAATTTCACGAGCTACAAAATGGTATATAAAACATAAAGAAACAAGAAAGCTAACTCGCCTATTGCAAAGATAATTAATCGGAATTCGGTTCTGTTTTTGTCCACGCTCTATGTGATCCACAATTAGAGTTCTATCTTCTCATCACAGAGATGATAGTTCGAGGTTTTCTAGAATGGAGAACTCGAATCTATGTTCCATTCGCCTCGAAATCTCATTGGTTGAGCAGTGACCAATAGAAATCAAGTTATAGGAAAAACGAGTTTCTTAGGGTAAATCAAGGTGAAGAGTTCAAATCTGAGCTGTATTTGTCTCCAAATCGTATTGGCTGAGCAATAGCCAGTAGAAATTAGGTGTTTACAGAAAGGGCTTGCCAGAACAATTTTGATGTCCACACATTCTAGGGTGACTCATCTGTCTAATTCACTTTTTGAAGTACACATAACTCTCGGATTTAAATCCGAGGTTTCCACATTTATTTAATAGTTTAAATCCATCTGGAATATGTTCAATAGGTACAAGAGCTAATCCCATAAATGTACGTAATAAATGACATAATTCTGGATCGCTTTCATATAATTTCATCAAGCCAATTTCTTGAATATTTCGATAGCAAGCCTGACACATGTGGAACCAGCATCCAGTAATACTTGTGTCAGGTAACTAAGTCACATTAACATAGAAGAATAGATATTTTTGAATGCTATGAGATATTGAAAAAAATTACGTACTTCTGTTTGAACAGCATTCATAAATGCTCTTTCGAAATCATAAACAATTTTAGTTGGTTTTAAATCGATACCTTTTTTACCACCTATTCTTTTCAAACATCGAAAAATGGCTTCGTACGTTTCCTGTTTTCTATTCGATGTTAGTATAAAACAAACAGGAATGGCTAAAAATAATGAGAAAGCGAAATGAAAAAACATTTTATTTATCATTGGCAACATTATCACATACAGTGCGAACATATCTCTCTCCTTCTCTCTTGTCTTATCTAATTCATGTGCATTCTTTCGTCTCTTTAGCCTATATACATATATATAGGTGTATATCATGTTTGCTTCTCTGTCATTTTCTTTCTGTTCTCTCTTATATCTTCATTCCATTAGTTGAAAAGAAAAAGGAGATTTATACCTTCGCCATTTTGTATCCCATGTAATACATATAGCTGCTTAAATAGCTTTGGTGAAATCTTAAATGTGTCGTCAGCAAATAATACATCTGAACCATATAAGACATTTAACTGTTCATCAGAAGCAAATACCATTAGACGACCTCCATAAATGGTTTTTCGTTTATCATAGATAAACTGGTGGTACGGAAAACTTTTGATTCTGTGGTATTGGTGGTAATGATTTTCTTCTTAATTTATGTAGAACAGATTCTAATAAATAAAAATTAGAAGGTGAAATTACATTACAGGAAGAGAACTAATGTATATACCTGTTTGAGCCGGAAGAGGCATCATTTGTTTTTCTTCTACTGATAGATTTGCTTACCTATATTCTTCTTCAAGTATGATTTTGATTGATATACATTCATCAAGAACACGATGTTTAATTTTGTTTAATATATCACGTTTTCGAGTTTAACGTGAATCAGATGGATGACAATTGAATATGCCGTTCCATTGACTAAATTGTCCTGTTTGTTTCGAGATATGCATAGCAGCTTTGCAATTCTCATTTCTTCGAGTACACCGCCAACCCGTTGTTTCTTTTGCCATACTCATATAACGATAAGCAAAGCCGTTCATGTAAATCATTTTTCCATCTCATGTTGATGTACCCGTTGTTATTTCTCCTTTGATGACGGGTACATTCATAAGATGATTTGAATCTCCTTCGAATAATTCATTTTCATCGTTGTTTGATGATTCTAATGATATGATAGCATCATTATCATCATTCTTTGTTGGTGATGTTGTTGGAGAAACTGGAATCGTTATTGGTGATGAAGATGCTGCTTCAACTGTTGCATCGTCTTTTTTTAATATCACATCTTCATGGGGTTGTTCATGAATACCTTCAGGTGTAAGTACAGCATATAAAGTTGTTGACTGTAGTTGAAGTGGAGGACATATTTGAGATTCAGCACAAGATATAATCTGTTGTACTTGATCTTGTTTACACTTTCGCTTTGATGAACATTTACGAGTTGTTTTTGCCAGTTGATGTTGAAGTTGGTGTTGCTCGATCTTGTGAATGAATTAAATCTGCATTAGCTTGCGATCTTAATGCTGCTGCACGAGTAGTAACAGGCATTTGATGAACAATAGCTGTCTGAAAGGCTCGAAATCACATCATATATACTATACTTTTTACCAATGTATTGATATGAACAGATGTTCCATGTGTTATACTTCATACTTGTTAACACACAAATGATATTAGACTTATTTTGAATAAATCTAAAACTACAAATAAAAATTTTGATCATGTCATTTCCAACAATTTTCTTAGCATATATTTGTTACTGATCTCTCCGATCAATATCACTACCATTTTTCAATCGCAAAATATTTGAAGGATTTACCGGCGCAAGTCTAGTGGAAATTCGCCAATTGGCCAATGTGAGGACTGTAAACTGGCGAAAAATCAATGGAGACACGTTCCGATAACCCTTTTTCAATAGAGGTGGATGAACTACACGTCAACGTTTTATGGTTTAGTGAAGCAACACGATATAGAACATTTACACTTTGACCACATGCACCTTATCGATAGATTTAACCACTATGTTAAATTTTATTTGAGATTTTATATAAGAATCAAGGACGAATCTATAATTATTGATCGCATGAAATTATGCTTTCGAAGAGAGTTTATTTGAATTTTTGGCAATTTAAAAGAGATCTAAACATTTTCGAAGTAACCTTTACTATGTCTCTAAGAAGCACGATTTCCTATTTATCGATAAATAACTGATAGTTTTATAAGAATAAAATCGTATATTAATCAATCGACTGAGATTTTCGAGTCACGGTTGAATAATGAAGGGCATCACTCTTGTTGTAAGTCAAGACTATTTTAGTGTCCAATTTTCAAGTTTAGCGATTGAAATGTTAATATAATGTTTGAGATAGATGTTTTTATATGAGTAAGAGTAGTCTATCAGTTTCAATCCTCTCCACGACTAGATTTGGAAACGTTTATCTATATGATCGTTATTCGGAATCGATCAATTTATTTAAACTACTAATTCATCTAAACAAGTCCAGAATAGATGAATATTTCTAATTTTTTTTTTGTTTTTTTCTATTTTCAAATAAAATCGAACTGTGAGATTGTTCCTATCAATCTCAAGAAAACGTTTTCACATACATATTTATATTAGTTTCATTATAATTCAACAAAACTTATTGATTAATATACAATATTAGAAAATTATTTATTAGGAACAAATATTTTCAATTTTACAAAAGAAAAAAAAACGTAAAAAACAGAAGTTTATGTCGACGTCGAACCTGTTTGGGCTCAGTCTGTCACACTACCTACATGCCGAAACAGTCATAAAAGAAATTTTAGTAAAAGTAATACATAACGATTATTTATTTCGGAGCAAAAATTAAGATTAAATCTGAGCTACTCAAGCACCTTACATATCTATTTATATCTAATCGGCATTTAAGTTTGACCAAGAGTTTACCATACTTTAACTATTCAACATAAATAATTTCATTGATTATTATTATATTTTAAATCAGTCAACTTTTTATTTCTATTTCAAAAAACGGAAACTATGAATAAACCTCATTTTTATTATTCATCATTAAAATATAATCATCATCGTCCATTATCTTTTTCTTCTACTCTAACAGTTGTTTGTTGAAAACCATCTGATCCGTTCTATGAGAGAATATTGACGTCATTATCCTCATCATCCATTTATAAAAAGTCATTTTACTGAATATGTTCCTTTACTTCGAACATATTCAATTCAACCCGGAAAGAAAATATTTTCAAATGAACATATTTTATTATTTATAAATGTCGGATTGGATAATACCTTGAATTTATAGAAGAAATTTAATACATATAAAAACAATAATATTATTAGAATATCTTATTCAACAATTAACAATAGAAAATAATTCTTTAGATATATTATTATAAAACATATAGAAGATTTTTATAATTTAACATAAAAATCTTATTTTTATTTTAAATTTAATCTGCTTTCTATTAACAATTTATCCATTAAGAATAACATATTATAATGAAAATTTTTTAATATTTTTTATAATTAAATTAAACAAATAAATCTATATTAATAACAACAAGAATAAATGAATAAATTAAAAAAAATAATATATATAATTATTAAATTAAATATTTAAATTTAATTAATATACCTAAGAGAACCTTTTGTTATATAAATAAACTAAAATAAAATGATTTAATATATAGTTATTATATATAATATTAACAAATTATATTATATTATCATTTTATAAATAAAATTCAATTTTATTACAAGTAACGCGTCGGCTCTATGAGCCTCGCTTAGCTCACTCCTGAAAGCTCGAAAACATATCATGCGACATAGGCTCGTACATCGCTAAACACATTCATAAGTGAGATTGAAATATTGCCAAAGAAACTTCTTCCATGACCAGAATCATCAGGATATATTGAAATCTATTTATATTCAGATAATGTATTGCTCGTCATTCTTCTGTATGTAAAATATGTCTGTTTATCCTACGCTTGGAACATGTGTCATTGTCCAGTTCAAAGAGTCCAACTACTGTATCCTGTCGCATTCGATCGGATTCAATATCGGATTATGTCAAAAATGGTCTGATTTCGACTTCTTTCGGTCGGATCCTGCTGGATTGATTTAGAAATTAAGTGATCCGGAATCCATCGAATATTTAGTTACCCAGGTCAAGCAACCAGACGGTAAAATGTTACATGATCGTACCTCCGATCTTGTATGATCCTGTAATGTCATACGGAAATCGTACAAAAATCGTGGTCCCAGAAATCTTACATCAAGTCGCACCTTGAGGCTCTTGAAAGCTCTTGCTGTTCTGTAGGAAATTCCACAAAGATTATAGAAAATCTTCTCCCACGGTAAGATCTTACAAGAATCTTAAAGTGCAATTTGATGTAAGATATCTGAGACCACAATTTTTTGCAAAATTTCACCGAATCTTATAAGACCTAATATCTGATTTTATAACCTACGTAGGGAAGGATATTATTGGATCCGA
>CAJNOL010001912.1:0-14997 GCA_905250125.1 Rotaria sordida | reverse complement strand
CCACACCCAACACAGCATAGCCACAACCACCTACACCGACACGGACACACTCACATCCAACACTTCATAGCCGCAACCACCCACACGCAACCATACTCACATCCACATCTACATACACACCCAGTCACACTCACATCCGCATCCATACATCTACACCAACAGCCAGGACTACAGCCATACTCTCGATCCACACCTACACCCACCAACACCGGCACCCACACACACACCCATCCACACCCACACCCCATCCGCACCACACCCACACCCACATTCACACCCACGCCCACACCCCACACCCACCCATACACCCACCCACACTCACACCCACACACACCCACCCACAAACCCACCCACGCCCACACCCGCCCACACTCACATCCATCCACACTCACACCCGCCCACACTCACACCCACACTCTGACACCCTTTTGAGACAAACAGATTTGAGATTCGAATTCCACGCCCCGAATTACATCAAGGGGGCCAATTTTCTGAAAACTCAATTTCTAGTGGTTCCTGATCGAGCAATAGAGTTTTGAGAAAATGGAGCTCAGATTCGAACTCCCCACCTCGAATTGCGTATAGGGAGCCATTTTTCGAAAATCTCGATTTCTATTGGTTTCTCGCCCACCAGTGAGATTTCGAGAAAAATAAAGTCCAGATTCGAACTCCCCACCTCGAATTACCTATAGAAATCCATTTTTCGAAAATCTCGATTTCTATTGGCTTCTGGCCGACCAATAGGATTTCGAGAAAAATGGAGTTCAGATTCGAACTCCCCACCTCGAATTACCTATAGGGAGCTATTTTTCCAAAATCTCGATTTCTATTGGTTCCTGGTCGGCCAATAGGGTTTCCAGACAAATGGAGTTCAGATTCGAACTCCCCACCTCGAATTACCTATAGGGAGCTATTTTTAGAAAATCTCGATTTCTATTGGTTCCTGGCCGACCAGTAGGGTTTCGAGAAAAATGGAGCTCAGATTCGAACTCTCCACCTCGAATTACCTATAGGGAGCTATTTTTCGAAAATCTCGATTTCTATTGGTTCATTGGTCCGACCAATCAGACACCGGACAAACATACGAATTTCCGTTCCCAATACTCCATCCTTTCAGGATTGAGAATAATAATTATCTTAATCATTAATATCAAAATAAAGAACAATCTTTAAATAACAATATTAAACACGAATATGTTTTGTTTTTTTTAATTTGTTTTAAATCTGAACATATAATAGTTTATCATATTTATCATAGGAGATCTTTAGATAATAATCTATCAGATAGACAATTTATTCGAAATCTTGAAAAATATCTTCATCTTAGAGATATAGATACAATTTATGCATCGATTGATGATCATGCTCTTAATAAGGTTTGGGAATATTTATTTCTTTAATTATTTAATTCGAATCTATTGCTTTTATTTATATGAACAAACGTTATTTCGTATCGATTGTTGTTATAGATAATCTTTAGAGATCTCGATGAGAGAATTTCCGTTTGGTAGAAGAATCCTAGATATTATTAGGAAAACGACAATATAAAATAAGAGTCAATAACAATATTCTATTGACAAAATATTTTTCATTTAAACCAACGCAACAATGGCAACTCATTTCTCATTTTTCTCATCTGAGTAAACGAAGAGAAACTTTTCAACAATGATCAACTCTAGTTCTATTATAATCAGTCTCAAGCTTCGATACGAATTAAATCTTTATTTTGAGAGAAAATATTTCCTTTTGAAAATCTAATAACTGAATCTTCCGTTTTATCATTAAATATTCAATTCTACAATTGGTGAGTAAAATCTTTTATAGAAATCTCTACTTTTAAGATTTATCGAGATTATCACTTCATCGCTTTTCAGTTGAGACCATATGGATTATATAGAAGGAAATGAGGTATCTTTATCCTCAAAACAATTTAGCTTCGTTTATTTTTCATCAAGGACATATCTTACTTTTACATTAGTTTTCAAATTATTGACGTGATTTTATTCAGAAAACGTTCATTTTAGAATTTCGACTTAAAACATTTCCACAACGACAGTTATCAACGTCAATTATTTATTGTCAATGCTTTTGTTTTGTTGTTCTTCCTCTCTCAATATATACCTATGGTAAAAGGTCTCTCGTTTTATATCACTGATCTATAACTAGAAATTCGATATTCTTATTTAAGGATAGAATCAAATTAAAATAAACTTTTATTTTAACAATCAAACACTAGTCTTGTTAACGTCTCTTTCAACGGTTGTTTCGTTCATTTATGGCTAGAATGATGGATTAGGATTCTACACAAACTCTGAAACTTTTCTCGGAAACTAGTTTCATCCTTGGACTACTACAACCGGTGTCCGTCAAAGCAAGTACCAAACCCATCATCACTCGGCTCCTTTCACAAGAGATAATCTCTTATCAAGCCGTCCCTTTACTGGGACTTGTCTCAATCCTGTTTACTTTCTAATGACATTGTCTACTTATCTTTGTTCCACATTTGTTCGAGAGAAAGACAAATACTCTCTCAACATCTTGTTTCTCTCCAAAGTTCCCATAAAAACCTAAAAAAATTATCAGAATGTATTGAGAACTCTAGGAGAAGATTAGATATATTCGATAAAGGTGATGTTTACGAGGGCAACTAGAGTATCTATATAAAAACTAGCGTAACATTTATAGAATCTATACATCAATAAGTTGAGAATCTCTACTCGTTTCCAGGATATTCTAAGACTTACTCTGATCTACATTATGCCAATTGTCTCGAAGAAAGCTCCTTGCTCGAAAATTTTCGAACCGAAATCCGATCTAGTCCGAGTTCAGGACTCAACGAGTGATTTCTCAATTGGAAGACTTTGATCGTTAGATTTATTTATGATTTATGATAAGAAAATCTCTAGATTGAAAAAGAAGAATAATACCAAACGGTAAATATCTATATAATACTAGAGAATAAATTCTTAAATAAGTTTTAGTTATATTCTCGAATAACCATCAATAATAACATAAAAAAATCTTAACTCTTGCTTTTTTGTTTTTCTTTAGTTGAATATTGATGATATATTTCCTTCGTTATTTTACTGATATGCAATATGATAAAAGACCAATTACATTTTCTGTAAATTCTACTTAATTAAAATCTTCCATTGATGATCAAACATTTCAACTCTTATTCAATATAAACTCTTCGTTGACTTCTATCATTTCGATCATTTTATTCACTAAATCCCTAACATATTTTTTTGCTCATCTTAATTCATCCATATTGGATTAATATAGTTTAATAAACAAAAATAAATATTGATCGTCATACACAACGTTTACAACAACCTGAAATACATTATAAAATAGTACCTTAAATAGATATATTTGATTTGCAAACGTTTATATAATATAAAACATTTATTTATTACTTAACATCGTTATTCGAATGAAGAAAATGATCTTGATCAATAAATTGAATTTAATCAATTTAATTCTATACTTGTTGATCCATATTGATTTATTTATTATTTTAAATCATCAATATATAATCAACCTCGCATAGAATTATCTTCATAGAATTTATTAACATATAAATAAAAACATTTTAGACTTTTACTTTAATCAAAATATTGATTATTCATCAAATAAAACAAGAATAGAAGAATATTTATTTCCTTGAGAAATCATATCAATAAAATAACCTTCAACAAAATCCAAACTACGTTTTAATGAAAAGAAAAAAGAATTTTATTTTCATTTAATTTATTAATTGAAATTATTTATAAAATAATAAATCAAATTAAATAATTAATATTAATCATTATTATAAATGATAATCATATTGAAATATTTACTTAGATTTAAATCATCACCACTCTTAACAATACTTTTTTATTATTATTCAACAATCGACTAATCAATATCAATATCAATATCAATATCGATAGAAATATTTTACAATTATTATTATAATTAATAGATATTATTCAACAAACACTAATACTATACAAAGGCAATTATTAATAAATAATGATATTTATTTCTATACGAACATTAACGAACCATAAGAAATCTAATCAGAGAACTTTTCTGACTAACATCAAACTCTTGGAAACGATTTCTCGTTTATCTAAAAAGGTTTTCCTTTTAACTCTATTATCATTTTTATAAATTTTACAAAATAATATTTTTCCTCAACAACGAACGTTTATCTGAATATTGTTTTAATATAGAAGTTTGTTGCAGACGACAAACTCTCAACAAATAAAACTAAAACAAGAATTTATCCGAGAAACATTGAACATATTCAACAAGCTTCTTTTATTTTATCACTTTTTTAAATTAGAACTTTAGATAAAACATTTTTATCGAATTTTGAAAAGAGAATTTTGTTTTGGACTAAATACAATATTTCTACAATGAAAGTTCATTGAGAAAACACACAAAATACAATTTCTACGATTGTTTATCAGTCATTAGTTGAGATAGCGATGAAAAAAAACATTTTATTAGTAAAATATATTCTCAACACTATTTTATCGATTTATTTCGATATCAGTAGAAAACACTCTATGCAATTGTTTATAGATAGAACCGATAGTCATTCGAGCTACTAATGCTACCGACAACAAACATACAACATCTTATGTTTTACAGATTTATGCACTGCATAGAAACTCCTACACAAACATTTACCTTTTTTACTGCTCTTGGCAACAATTAGTTATGTTTTTATACTGAAACAGACTTAGGAACATATCCAATTCTCCACGAGCAAATGTTAGATCCTATGTTGTTAATCATTTGAAATAGTACTCATTTCTAACAAGTTAATTAGAACTGATACTCAAACACTCGAGTTACATTAACTAAAACCTACCGAAACATTTTCTTTTTTTTTTTGTCAACACTAATGATTGTTCATTATTCTGATTTTTCGTAAACTACATCGAAAACTCTTCTTTCAAGAATCAAAATTAGATAAAAACAAATGTTCTCAGGGTTTGTTTAAGTTAACGTCTTTTGACACAACGTTGACAATTTTTTCTTAACTCTAACACCTCTATTCAATTCAACAGATCAGTTAGAAATAAAAAGCACTAGCTAGATTTCATTTCAATATCATAAAACCATTCGCCGCCCCCCCCCCCCCCCCGTTCCCGATGATAATCTTATAAAGATTGGTAACCCTACCATAGACTCAAAGTGTTCCGCCGACGATGTGACTAAAGGTGATCGAGTGCAATGATTTACGGACTCTGACTCAGATCCGATCGATTAAAATTTCTTGCGCTCGTACACGATCAGTTAAAATTTTGTTGGACTCGAACTCGATGGACTCTATATAGAACATAGAATTGAAATTATTATTCTTTTTTCTTAAGATTTCAATTTAATGCTCATTTATTTGATGTTGATCTTTGAACATAAATTGAATCTACTCGTTCCGTCAACCTTATTTAAATTGATCATCATCAACATTCAACAAATATTTTACAATCATCACCTACAATTGGGAGAAATTATAATTATTATCATCGACCTTTTTATTGAGATTATGGTAGAACTGATCTAACAATAAAATCATCTCATTATTATTGATTATATAAATCAACAAATATTTAATATCTATTAGAAAAACGTTTTACCAAATTCTCTTTGATCATAAAATCTTTATTTAAAATGAAAGCAAGGTCTTTTTGAAATAACATCAACAATTGATAATAAAATAAATAATAATTTAATTAAAACATCACCATGATTAACAAATTAGACAAGACATGAATATTTAAAAAAAATTCAAATGTTATTTCCTGATCTTCTAGATAGATAAAAATCAAGATTAACAAAAGAACAATCAACAAATATCATCGTCAACAAATCGTTTAGTAACAAATAATTAAAATCATATTGATGAATAAAATCTTTAAGAAGAACAAGAGGAAATAATAACAATTTATTGTATATTAACGAGAAATATTAAATAATTTATCCTTTATCAGATTATGGTAGAAATTGTTTTATTTTAGATTTTTTATAACAATTTACATTAAATTATATATAAATTCGATAATCTCATCAATTCTCATAATAAAATATTGATTTGTTGATCATATGATCAACATATTTATTGTCAATCGTTTATTTAATTCAATAGATATATTAAATCAAACATTTTTTGTTTACATGATTTACAATAAACTATTATAGGACATAATATACTTATCAGATTAATTTAAGAATAAAATAAATCTCTATCATCAATTTATATCCTAGTTAGAGATTTTAATTAATTATCGATCTATATTTAATTATTATAAATATGAAAATAAATTCAAATAAATCTTAACGTATTTATCATATAGAAATATAATATAATGGATTATCTCAGCAAAAACTATTTTATTTATTATAATGAATAAATAATATTGAAAAGAATATTTTTATTTTAAATATCTATCATTAATATTTACAAATAGAAATTGAAATAAATCATCTTAGTAGAGAAATAAACCAATATAGATTTATTTTTAACAATCGATCATATAGAACATTTATTATCAACAACTAAATATCTTATTATTTTAAATAATTAACTCATTTATTAACAACTAAATTAAGATCATTATCGAATATAATCCAACAAATAGAGAGATAGATATATATTATACCTACACGAACACAATATAATACTCTTTTATAGGAAGATACATACAATTTATTATATTGATTATTTAACCAGTGATAGAATAGATCAAATAAAAATATACCTATTTGAATAACACTTGTTTTATATTGGATTCGTTCTTTAGAGATTAGAATTTATTCACTCTTATCAATTGTCAACACGAGAGATTTTCAATATTTTTCAACTCCTAGAACGTGAAGAAAAGAAACATATTAAAGAAAAAAGAGTCGATTGTTACCTCTCGATAAACGTCTCTCAGTGTCTATTATAAAAAAATTTCAATTCAATCAGATAAAGTGTTGAGATCTACCATTATCAGTGTTGAATTAATAAAATTCCTATCTTTATTACATTAACGATGAACGTAACCATAACTAGTCACTGTCCCTTAACGTTCCTCTTGGCTTGAGAAGATTATTTTTGTCTAACTAGTCAAAATAATTCGGTTTGAGAACGGTTATGAAAACTAACTCCTTTGATAAACTAATATCAACTCAGATATCAACGTTTCGTTTCGTATTGTTGACTTCTACATTAAATAATAATCACTCGGAACAAAAATAAGGAAATGTTCGAAATTTGGTAGTTGTCTAACCAGTCCTTTCTCGACATAGGAAAATGAAAATTTGGCGTGGATGATGATTATCTAGTAGATAAATCATTCTCTCTAACATAACAATTCTTTTTCAATTGAACAACTTCGTTTTGTTTTGTTTTGTTTTTAGAAGACTATTTTTTTCTCTTAGATTTTTTGAAAAGACTTATATTTAATTCGTGTTTTATTGTTTAGTTGATCCTCATCTTTATCATTTATTTATTTGAATGATGATATAGAAATATTTTATAGATTTTCTATTCGTTATGTCAAAATAATTTCTATGTCTAACACATCTATTAGAATTATCTTCATATGATTGATGGTGGATATTATTTATCAAATGAATATTTTCAATCTGATTTTCTAACAAATTTTATTTAAACGAGTGATAAGACAACAATCATTATTTATAACTATTATCGATTTATCTAAACAAAGATAATTAAGAATAAATTTATCGAATAAAATAACTATATTTTATAGTCGATTATTATCTATTCAATAAAATAAAAATAAATATTGTTAATAAATTCAATCTTTATTATTTATCAGAATAAAATTAATTTCCGTATTTATATAAAAAAACGAAATTTTCTCCCAATTAATTAAAAGATATTGGCAATTGTTTACATAGATAATCAATAATAGAAACGTCCACCTATAACAAATTAAACCAATAATTATTCAAGAAAATTCCATAAAGAAACGTTTATTTAAAAAAAGGAAGAAAATGATTATATAGATGTCCGTTACGATAAAGACAATAGATGAAGAATAATTCTATCACCAACAAATTCTATCATCATTGATTCATTTTAGAAGATAATATATCTAATATAATTCAAATATTAATTAATGACATTTATTATTTATATTTATATTGAGATATTTAACAGATATAAATCGTTTATCTAACACCATTTTTAGTATTCCATTTATATATAAATAAACGATTATTTTATTTTATTTATTTTAAATACTAAACAAATATGGTCTTAATATCTATTTTATTTATAATCATATTTATTTATTAAATTAAATCAATATAAATAATGATCAACATAAAAATGAAAATATTTTCAACCATTTTAAAAATCTAATTATAATAATAATAAAAGAGAAAATGTTTTGTAGAATTTGAAAATAAAATAAACATCTGAATAAAAGATAATATCCAATAATAGAACGATTTCTCTTTTAGTTTTAAATCAATCATCATCATATAAGACAAGAAGAGCAAAGATCAATTATAATTAATTAAATTGAATTTTCAATTAATAATCGTCTTTATGGATATTTGATTTATTTTAAATAAATAAATCATTTAACAGTAGAAATATTTATTTCAATTAAATCAATATAGAATTTATTTCAATTTTACAATAAATCAATATGAAATAAAAATATTTTTTTCAAATAGAACAACAACAATTCATTTAGAAAATTATTTTTTATTTTATTCAAGAGAATCATTTTATAACAATTTAATATATATATATATGATTAGAATTCAACTAATAAATGATTAGTTGAACCAAAAACAAAATGAAAAAGTATAACCGGTTAAAGATTGATTAAACGATTTATTATCAGTAACAATGGCGAAGAGAATATTATGGAAAACGTTTATGCCCTCATCATCAATGGGTCTCAACATGATTTAGTTAATTATCCTCGATATAAACTTGGTCAATCATCAAATCCAGTTCGATCGTATTCTCTACCTGAATCATTATTGAAATTTTTTTATGAAAAACACTGATCTTACTCTAGCATATATGTTTATTTATGGTCTTTAGTAAAGAATATATTATTTTATTATATCATTTTACTAAATATATTATTTAAGGTGCAGATCTGATTACTATTGTTAAAAAGTAAATAGATAGAAATATAATTTTATTTATTTAAAACAACAAAATAATTTGGTTTTTTTTCTAGACTTTATCCAACAGTTGGAAATGTTTTTCGTCGTTGGCATAAAGAAGAAGTTTATAGATAGAATTCAGTTGTTAATTATTCAAAATCAATGCCTGAAAAAATTTTACATGACTATGAAGAATCGTTATAACATCCTAAAACTATTAGAAAATAAAGTCAACCACGAAAAAATATAATTTATGTCGGATTAGAAATAGAATATCGAGAAAGACTTAAACAAATCTCTCAAGCTATTAAACGTCGATTAGATTATCAATTTGATTTAGAAAATCCAGGAAAAGATTTTTAAAGAATAAATATGATTAATTCGATTATAAATAAAGTTAAACAATAAATTATAGATAAACAAGAAAAACGATAGTTTACAATTATGTTTAAAACAACTCAAACAAATTCTTTCACAAACATAATCACTCAATTTGTTTTACTTTTAGACTAATACTAAACATATAACTCCTTTATTATAACAACTTTTTTTCTTCAATTCTCTTTCACAAATATTTAATAGAACAAAACAACAACAAATAGAAATAGACTGATTAGATTTCTATAGATCTTTTCTCTTTTTTTTCAGAAATCTTATAAAAAAAACCAATAAAATAAGAAAAGTGTAATTTAATCGAAAATGATTATTTGTTCCTGTTGTTGATAGAATTCTATATAAAATATCGAATTATTCTATATATTAATCGAAATATAATTTAAATAAATCATCTAGAACAATCGTTTTCTAGAATTTATTCCAGATTTTTATTTATTTATATAAGAAAAAAAAATCGAATAAAATTCTTCTTCGTTTCATATTTCTATAAATATTTCGAATATATTTTATCATATTATTTAATATCGTCATCTATATATATAAGAATATAATTTATTATAGATCTCAATATGAGAATAAATTAATAATAGAAGGTGAAACTCTTATCTAGATTTCTATTCTATTAAATATAATCGTTCGAATTAAATTATTTATGATTAATTCTTGTTTCAATGTTGATAATGATAAACAACATTCTAGATAGTCGAATGTTATTTTATCAATATTTATAAAAGAAAAAATTCATATTTATTTTATTAAATACGATCGAAGAAGATTTATTTCTATACGAACATTTCGAACTTCAATCTTTTTTCTTTCCAACTAGAATATTAAATTAAATTTAAATGGAGAAATTTTTAAAAAAATTCTTTTGTTTTGTATTTTAGATTGAGTTATAAGAAAAAATGAAAAAATAAAAGATTCGTCAATGTTGGTATTGAAAGAATAATGAAATATCGTCCAGTTGTATAATCAGATTGAAAGTAAGTTGAAACTTTTTAAAATAAAAATTCATATCGTTTAAATCTCAATATATATTTAGAATTGTTGATCAATCAATTTATCTATGGATTGTTAAAATAGGAGAATCTTTAAGATAAATAAATCACAATTCAGATTCAAATTATCAACAAATAATCGTTGCTCAATCAATCAATCGAAATAATAAAGTTCAACTATTTTAAATATATATTATCAAGAATATTATATTAAATAAGATTTTATTTATATATTAGTTATGTCTTGCACAACAAAACTGCATTATCAATCTTTGGGATTATCAACGATGGAATTCTTATTCATCTACGGTTTTTTTTTATTAATAAAATTTTCTTAAAGAAAAAAACTGATCCTTTCATATAGGATGGAGTCAACCGTAAATTAAAAATAATAATTCAGTTTATATTAATATTCTTCTATTAAAGTGAAGAGTGGATTATCTTATAATTGATAGAAATTCATATTTTAAACAATAGTTCAAATCTATGTTAGAATTTATTTTATAGAATAAACTTTTTTTTCTTGATTATTCGATTAAAGTTAAAGATAAAATGTTAAACGTTTTCAATGGTTTATCTCCTTCTATATCTCGATTTCTATAACGTTCTCTTTCTTATTAACAATAATACTCGAAATCATCTCAACATTCGATTCAAATCGAAACTATTTCCAGATTAATTCACTACATTCAACTTCATTATTTTTATTTTGTTTTTTTTTCGAATCTTTTATCTATTGAACAGAAAAAAATCTTGTTAATTTAATTTAAATTTTTTTTTTTCTTTTGTTATGAGTTGTTGAGATCGTTCGATTTAACTGATATTTGATTATAGAGGAGTAAATGAAGTTGTCGATGGTTCGATTGAATATATATAGGGTGATTGTTTATTATCTCAATATTATAAATTTCTATTTATTTCGAATATATTCTTTCTCTCAATATATGTTCAATCAGGAAATTTATTCTATTAACCCTTTACGGCCGGATGTTGCCAAAAGGCAACATTGAGAAACTGTTTCATTAAGAACTCGTTTAAACCAATGTTGGATGTCATTCTCATGCATCACTTATTAAGAACACATATTGCCCAATTTATTCATCTTTCATTGAAATTCAATACCCATCGCTTTCTGAAAATAGCCTCATAAATGCTTATTGGCCTAGAAAATGAACATAACCAAGATTATCATTGTTTTAAACATCTATTGAAATTCAATATGCGAATCACCTATTCTAAAATTTTTCTTAGTCAATTATTAGTGTGCATAACTACTAACAAAAGGTTTTTGGCAATGAAGAAAATAGAAAAAACGAGAATGTTGCCTTTTGGTAACTCCCGGCTGTATGGGGTCAAAACTTTCCAAAATTGTTGTCAATTTTAAGCTCTAATATTTATAGACTCTATGGCCAATTGTCGATTCTAGGTAGTACTCTAAGAGCATCCTGCTTGTTAATTACTTTATCAAAGTGTCATATCTCGAATATGAGCCACAATCATGAGACTATTGTGTACTCAAAAAGTGAGTACACTCTAGAATCGGTCAGTGTGTCCGTCCGACCGTTTACACGATAACTTTCGAAAGGAGAGTCCGATGGCGATGAAATTTTCTACAGTTTCCTCTTAACAATATCTCGATCGAGTTTGAAGATGAGAAGGATTGGCTGAGCCGTTTTTGAGTTATTGCAAAAATAGTCATTTTTTCCTATGGCTTCCTATAGGAAAATCGATCTATCTCCGCTTTCGTGGAAAACTTTCCCTATTATAGTCAAATTAAACCCCAACTATTATATACCATTCGATAGAGAATTTCAAGAGCTACAAAATGGTATATAAAATAAAAAGGAACAAGACTAACTCACCTATTGCAAAGATAATAATTATAATAACGTCTCATAGGCTTATTGCCCGTTGGGACCGGCCGCGGTTATTATTATTAATCTCCACATGCTGCCGAGTTCTTTCGTCTTTTTCTTTTTATAGACGACGGTATCTGCACCCTCTTCCATCCAACATACTGGTTAACGATGCAGTCAGTACGGATGACTCATGTGGAATGAGTCATTGGAGACAACTTAGCCGTTAGTGACTTGTCCAGGGTCATTCCATGGGTGATGATACTGAGGTTTGAACACAATACCTTGTGGATGCGTGTCAAACAACGTAACCACTCAACCATGGCGGCCAATTGCAAAGATAAATAAACGGAAATCGGTTTTGTTTTTGTGCACGCTCTAATTGATCCACAATTAGAGCTATATCTTCCAATCACAGAGATGATACTTCGAGGTTTTCTGGGACGGAGAACTCGAATCTGTGCTCCACCCGTACTTCACTGTACTTCAGTTGTACTTCACTATCCTTCAATCGTACTTCAAATTTTTTTGAAGTAGATGAAGTCTCGCTTTTTTCCTCTTGGAGGAGGGGGGAGTGTGGATGTCAGTGGGTGGGATGTGGGATGTACAGTGTGATTGTGGAGTGTAGGGTGCGAGTATGGGATGTACGTATGGAAGTGGGTGCAAGGATTCACTGCATCACCACACCTTCACCTACATCCACAAAGTGGTCACGTCCTCACCCACATCCACAGAGAGATCGCACCCACCCACATCCATACTCGCACTCAATCCACACCCTACATCCAAATATGTAGTATGAGATTATTTTTTCTTAAGTTCTTCTAGGAACCGGTCATTAAGGGACAACAATCTCTTCTGAAAAACTTGACCCCTTGCGGCCGGATGTTGCCTTTTGGCAACATCATGGTATCCGCTTATATCTCATAGGTCTGCTCCCCGTATTGAAACCTGGTTATCCCCATGGTTCAGTCATAAAAAATATGCAATAAAAGAATTTCTTGCTTTACTGCTTCTAGGAGCCGGCCGTAAAGGGTTAAACAACGTCAAATATTGAATTGTTCGAATAAATAAGATATTGACAATCGTTTTTAGTAAAAGGTCGTGAGTGATTAAATGAGATAATCTTCTCAGATAGTGACGCTCTTTATCAATGGTTTTTTTTTTATCATTTCGAATTGAATTTATTGAGATAATTTAAAACTGTTATTCGACTTATTGTTTAACGGTAACCATTTATTTAAATCTTTCATCATTTAACTGGTCAACATTCGATAACAACTTTGAACAAGATATTTTACATACGATTGATTTTGTTCACCGATGTTTTCTGATCAATGAAAAGGATTTTTCTTAAAAAGCGTTGAGTAGTTTATTAGTAGTTATTGATTAGATTGTAGACGGAAATGATTAAAATATCGAATAAGGTTGACTATTTCACCGATGAATATATAGATGATGCTCTTATTTAACTGTTAAACGATGACTATTATTCTCAATCGATAGTAAACGTTAATTATGTAAGATGATATAAAATTGTTTTAGATTTGATTTATATCTAATAAATAGCAGGAGATAATATTTTCTTTTCGAAATAAATCAACGTATCTATTCTAATCTTCTCGAAGAAGATTTAAATTAAAAAATTCTTTCGAAAATTTCAATTCTCTATTTGACATTAACATTAAATAAAATCATTTTCATTATTAACAACTAAAATAATTTCGACTTTTTCAAAAAAAGAAAAAGATCGAAATCAGTTCGATGTCTCATGTCCTATAGAATAATTCGATCTTTGACAACATTTCTAGACGAATGATAAATTCTTTGTTTTTAATTTATCTTGACAAATCTTTTCTCAACTATTCGACTAAAAGATTGATTCTCGTCGTTTTTTTTCTATTATATTGATTATATATCAGTCGGAATACAGAAAAGTTTCTCCAATAATCAATCATCGATTTTATTAAGATTTAATAACGTTTGAAAAAAAAAAAAACAAAAGGATAAATGAGATATCAGTTTAATTATGAAAAAAAATTCATATCAATTATCTATTTCAAAATTGTTTTATTTAGAGAATAAAAGTTCAATTTGAAATAATTTATTTATATTCAATCGTTAATTCAGGTTTATATATATTCGATCAATATTATTAAAATGGTTATTATTTAACTATATTCTCTTTATCGAATTGAATCAATTGCTCATAAATCGTTCAACTATTATTTTATTTTATAAACGTTCCATCTTTACCAAAATCAATTTCGTTTGATAAAAAACTTTTTTTTTTTAATTAATATTAAATTATAATTAAACGGGTGAAATATGTGTTTTTGTAAATATTGTTGGAAGAATAATATATATATTAAATAATCAAATTAAATATTTAATAAAAATAAATCATATTATGATAAGATAACATCTCCACAAGATTCATCCAAATCAATAATCTATTACATTAGGAACACAATCTCCTCGAATTGATCTTTGCTCACAAAGAGATTTTATTCTTATATATTTAAATAATTTCGATTTTTATTTTTAGCTTTTATTTTACAAGTAACGCGTCGGCTCTTTGAGCCTCGCTCAGCTCAATCCTG
>CAJNOL010001911.1:40622-51295 GCA_905250125.1 Rotaria sordida | reverse complement strand
AAGTTCTTTCTATCATGATTAATAATCGTGAAAGTATTACTTATTTTGACAAAAAAATGATTAATCTCCGCTCATTAAATGTTCGATGTGAAGATGAAAAGTACTATAAAGGACTAGCACTAGTCAAGAGTGGCAATAATAAATATCCTGACGGCAACAAATGCAAAACAACGATGATCTTATTCAATGGTTAAAAGATCATTTGCCATCAACATGTCTGATCTTAAAAAATCCAGACTGGATTAACTATATTCTGATTTGAATTTGATAAAAATAAAAAGAACTACAAGTACCAGTTAATGATGAACAGATTTTGTTTTGAGTGATTTTAATCAACAATAATAAATATTAGTTGAATTTAATAAAAAATAAATTAAAACGGACTAAAGTTTCATTTGATTCGTTTTGTAAATAAGATCTATATAGAATGTATGATTTTTAGTTGTTTTTTTTAATGATAGATAGGTAGTTTGAAACGATTGTTTATTAATATAGAGCGGCAATCATAATTCTGCCACAAAACAATTTGACTTCTCAGTATTTGATCTATGATTCAACTTGCCTACGACATACAGAGTTAATTTTTATTTTCCGGCATAGAGGAAACATTTCTGCGTCGATCAATTTGTATTAGATCTAAAAGTAATTTGTGTCTGCTTTGTAGTAACCGTAACAATGAGAGCAAGTTCGATTTTTGCTGTGCTACTAATGTGGCCACGCTATATCTTTTTTGGTACTAATTCTCTCATTACGCTGTAAAATGACAATTCTTCTTAGAAGAAACGCAATATTATAATGGAAACGATCTCTTATTCAAATGAGAAACATATCAATGGATTCGTCTCATTACGACACATCGATTAATATCTCATTCAGTTGGAATTCACTTGATTTTTCTATTTCTTTCTTAGAAGAAAAAAACAAAAAGTGCTCCGCACAATTTTTTCCTGTTCCAAATTCTGACACTACCGTGTGAAACGCATAGAGCAGACAGTAATGAACTTGTTGCTACTACTCCAATTGCAGAACTTCATGGTTCATCTGATATCATCTAAAAGCTCTGAAAAGCAACTTCTTGTTAATACGAGTTGAGCATAAAATGGGCAACTATGCTCATAAAAGTATTGCAAACATTTAAAACAGAAAGATTCATTAGTTCTCTACACTTAAAGTCTGTTATTCTTAGAAAAATATTTGAATATTGAAAATGGAGCCTTTTTCTTTTGTGATGAGACTATCTTTCTGGTTGACTCTGGAACAATTTTTATTAGCTTCTTCAATTTTTGCAATTTAGAAGATCGTTGAGTAGTCGGCGAATGATGGATGGTGCTATTCACTTTCATCTCTTTTCATGGAATGGTTTCATTTGTGTTTTATATGAACAAGGTTTGTTTGCTTGAATTTCAAGGATAAAATGGAAGTATGTCTGCTGTCTAAGAGATGGACGATGAAAGAATAATCCATATTTCAGCACCTTTCTTCATCGGTGTACGGTTTTCAAGTGTTTAAATAAGAATGGGAGACGATTAATATCCAAATGGGCCCTATTTGACCACTACTCGATTCACCGATTCTTCCACAACATTCATGCTTCTCCCTTCAATACTATACTACTCCTCACTCTTTGGATAACTTTTGTTCCACTCACCAGAACTCGACTTCGTTACGCAAGAGTCGATTTTTGAGGGTAGATATAGCTCGTCGAGGGCTACAAAATGGTAAAAGAACATGTGTCAAAATAGTCTATCCTCGATGTTTTCGACGAACCACATTATAGAAATACTGCCAAAAACGCATTGGTAGGAAACTTGTGTCCAAGTCATCTCAGCTAGGTTGTGGAGTATGGGATGTGGCGTGGGTGCGGGTGTGGACGGGTATGAAGGAAAGATGACGCACCCACACTCAGAAATGAACATTTTTTTCCAGTTCTTTTTGTTTTAAGAATTTTCAACATTGTACATTCTGTACCTTTTGCTAATTTAAAACAGAATGTACTGTACATTTTATTTTAGATTTCCACTAGAAACACTGGTTTTATTCGATAAAGTTATGAACAGCTAGATTTGAACTCTTTTTTGGTATTTACATTAAATATCAACTATTATAGTTACTTGAAATTTATTGAGTCATAAATTAATTATTTTGATCCTAAACAGCATAGAACATTTGGTGCTAGAATATAGGTGAGCTGGAAGAATTGAGATCTTATATACATCAGAACTAGCCATCTAAATATTCTACTTAATAAGTCATTGATATTTCAATAGTTTACTCTATTTCAATTATATTAAAGGAAAGATCAGTTATTATAATGTATATGGGAAGTTCTAATTTCACACAGAAAAACACTTAAGATGCCAAATATGCATATACATATTTCTTTAACTATATTCGATGATGTAATCGGTGGTGTCTCTATTTTTATACTTATTTAAACAAAAGTATTAATACAAATTGAAGTATAAAGTTCATTTAGGCTGTAAAGAGAGAACTTTCTTCCACGAAATCTATGAAACTATGTGCTCGATATTTTTTCAAGAAGAATATATGCAAGAGACCTCTAAATGTAAAATTCAATTATTAACAACGATAATCATTTTCTAAGGATATTTGTAAAAAATGCAAAAATCTACGAATATCCCCGTATTAGAAACTGATACCATCAGTAGGTTGAGCTCGGCGAACTGATTCTAAGAACACTCACGAAGATCCATATCATTTGACACTGACTAGACCTACTCGAGTTAGGTGCATATCTCAAATAGTAGGTTTTTATATGCTGGCCTAAGAAAAATATCCAGGATGTTTTTTCCTCAATTTTAAACCTTATAATTGAATTTTGCATATTACTCATTTCACTTAAACCACGATCGGACCTGCTCAATCAAGTGTTCATCAGATTTTGCTCAAATTAAGATATTATTGTCGATATCGAGGGAAGAGTTTTATGGATTTTGACGCAAGCCATATTCAAAAATATTGAACCCTCGATTTTTGATGGATGTTTTACGAAATGTCCTAAAAACCTACAGTTCGACCAATGGGAGTCTGGAAGGTACCATATCTCAAGAACAGCTCAAGCGACTGAACTGAAATTTTTCTTAGGCATATATCTCTATAAATTCTACTAAGGATAAAATTTTCACCTTAAAAGATTGAGTTCTTAACTTTTTGTGACGCATCCAATATGGACAACAGTCCACATTTAAAGCAACTTTTGTACTTCATAGCTTGTGATTAGAGTTAGACTTGTAACTGGAATTAGATAGAGCCCTGAAATTTTTAGTCGCCCCAGAGTTTATGGAGATGTATATCCACTAAAAATTTTAGCTCTATCGGTTGAGCCGTTCTTGAGATACGGTACCCTTCACACTTCCATTGGTCGAACTGTAGGTTTTTAGGGCTTTTCATAGAACATCCATCAAAAATCGAGGATTCAATATTTTTAAAAATAGCTTGCGTCAAAATCCATAAAACTCTTTCCTCGACAATAATGTCTTAAATTGAGAAAAATCTGACAACGACTTGATTGAGCAGGTGTGGTCGTGGCTTTCGTGGAATAAGATATCTCCATATTTGCTCCAAGTTATATCGAATTGTAATTAGAATATTGTATCAAATAAATATAAATTTATAGAAAAGTATGTAAAAGTTTGAATTACTGATGTTATAAAAACTTTTAAGAAGAACAAAAAGTACATTTATTACTGCTAAAACCGACATGTTTTCTTTTATAATATTGAAAAACGTGGGTTTTTTCATCTTTCTCTGTTTCGCATTTTTTCAGATCAAAAAAGCGAGAGCTCTGATCTAGTGTATCTTATAGAGCAATCGATTCTCTACAAAACCCTATATTTGGCTATGCTCATAAATTCAATTTTTACGAATATTTTTTAAACACAAAAATGTGTACTATAATTCAGTCAATGCGCTACATACATGAAAGGATAATATTGTCGAAATGTTTACAAAAGCACACTATTTTGTACTCAAAATGTAGCCAAGATCAGGAGATATCAGAATATATATAATAGTTAATACTATATGTGTTCAGTTTGAAAGATTCCAGTGTAAGATTATTTTCAATAAAATTCCAATTTTCGTGATTATATATAAAAACCATAGAAAATGTCATACTCGATATGTCCCTATTTATTAATGGAATTAAAAAAGAAAACTGGTCTTGGAGATTTTAATAGTTCAATATCGTCTACAAATCCTGAAAGTTTCATGCAATTCAAAAATACTTGTGGATTTTTTAGTTGAGATCCCATGGAAATACCCTACTGACAAATTTTCATTCGTTCTCCAAATTCGAGCTTCAAATATTGGCTAACACAATTACTCATCTTAGAATGGAAGCTTCGTATTGTGTTAAATGAATTTATTATGTTCACCAAAAGTTAGCCAGATTTGAGTAGTTGATGCCGATCTAAATTAAAGATTTTTGACCTTGAAATTTCGAGTTCACTTTTTTGAACTAGCTTTAACTAACTCTCATTGAATCTCAATAGCCAATAGTATGCGATTCATGCTTTCATAAAAAAATATCAGAAAAGATTCAGTTCTGTTGCCAAGATCTTGTCAATTACTAGCATCATGCAATTGCAATGACGTTTAAATATTAACAAAATCTCAGATAGAATGTCTAATATAAAAATCAAATATTTTAGTTCATCTTATCTTGCTGTTTGCAATAGTGTTCTTTTTCGAATTTAGACGCCTTTCAGCTGTGTTAAATAACTAATTATTTCAAATAAGAATCGATCAAACCTAACAATTGTAAAGATGTCATATCATTATTGAATAAAAACAGCGAAATCACAGCTAGATGTTGCACAAAGTTACTTTCTGTGAGTTCCTAGTCGAAGCTTTTTGCAAAAGAAGCGCCATTTGCTCGTGATGTTAGCACATGAAACGCGATCGACGAAACTAAAAGTCTTCGTATTAGAAACTCCAACAAATATGAGTTTCCCAATATATGTCTTCCTAGAACTGTCAGAATAGACTCCTTCTCGAAAGAGCTGATTGGTTAATACACGAATAAAACGTATAGACTTTTCCATATCAAATCAATAATTGCAAGCATCGGGTACTCGATCCGACCCATCTCATAGAAAAAACTATGACTGGCTTCAACAATACTACTCATTCATAGCATCAGATACGTTAACAAGCACGTAAATCCACTCATATCAAAACGCTAAAGGAAACGAACAATCACCGAACTCGAGACGCATAGCGAACCGCACCAACATACACACCTTCGCCAACATTCCCATTCAAATACATATTATACATCAACAACCACACCATCAACTCTCCTCTGAAATCACAAAATCCATCAATAACGACCGACCCAACCAACTAGAGGCTGCCAACGACAATGATTACACGAGCTAATCCAAGAACACAATTCAATTCAGGCAATTCAATCATGAAAGAAATAATCAAGGATCTAACAACTCGAAGAAATCCCACGATTCCAGCCAAGTCATTTATGTGAAGGCCCTACAAGGGTTCAAAACAGAGAACTTCGAAGATTAGAACTCATTAATGACGGGCATTCACGATCAGACAAGCAAGAAAGAAAAGCAGTCCAAGCACTCCACGCTATTAAATTATGTAAGGCTTCTCGCAAAACTGACAAATCTAAGAATTTCAAGAGTTCTCAAACATGTATGAATATCACCTCCAAAGACCAATGGAAGAAGCCCAAGAACTACATGCGTTCCAAGGCATATTGGATCATCTCGCATGATCATATAGCAGAGAAATGAAATAATTCTCAGTCGTCCCACATATTTTCGGAAACCAAGAGTGGAAAGCGAGTGAAAAAATCTAATAATTTCAAACCAATCCGACCTTTAGGAATCTCGAGTACAATGAGGAAAGTAAGCACTCAAACGACTCCAAGCCTTCCAATACATTTAGATCACTAACCACCCATAAAAATCTATGAAATTCACTAACTCAAAGGCATAGAATCCATTCGAGACAGTGCAAGATCATTGGAGCAATAAAAAATGCAAGAAATTCAAGATTTCCTATTCATAAGGGAACACCAAGCATTATATGCAAGCTATGAAATCCAAGAACACGAAGCGTTCCGTTGGATATTTCACTCAGCACGGTGCCGAAAAAGTTGAGGCATCGAAAAATTCAAGCCCTTCCATGGAATTTTCGTAAGTCAAAAATACCGTCTAAGCGATGAGATCAAGGAATGGCAAAGATTCCACTGACTATCCAGCACTCAAAGATGGAACCGATCTGAATTTTTGACGAACAATACTGATAGCGATTCCATTTCTGTCAGCACTTACGACAGTCAAGAATGGTTGAAGACATACGAAATCAAAAAATTCCAAGCAATTCTAGGATTACATTGCACTGCGAACACTTGATAATGGTTGGGAAGCTAAGGAATCCACGGATTACAAGGATTTCCTGCAACTTACGCCAGTGAAGCATCCCCGGAAACTCAAGAAATCCAAGGATTCCATGACTCTTGGGACAGCTAAGAATGGTCGGAAAGCTAAGAATAAGGATTCTACTGCACTTGCGATACTTACAAATGGTCATGAAACTAAAGAACCCAAGGATTCCAAGGCTTTCCTGCTACTTGTGCAAGTCGACCATGGTCTGAAAGTGAAAGAATCCAACGACTATGAGGATTCCATAGCATCTGCAACGGTTGAGAATGGTGGGCAGGAGAAGAAATCAAAGGTTTCCAGCGATTCTAAGGATTCAGTTGTCCTTGAAACACTCAAGAATGGTGATGAAGCGAAGAAATTCAATGATTCAGTGCTACATAAGGCAGTCAAGTATGGTCTGAAAGCTAAAACATCCAAGGATTGCACCACACTTTGGATAGTCAAGGCAGGTCGGGACGCAAAGAAATCCAAGAATACCAAGAATTCCGTGCAGCTTGCGGTAGCCCACAATGAACTGAAAGCTAAGAAATCGAAGCCATTCAATGGTTCCATAGCACTTCTGATACTTCAGAATCCAAATGAAGCTAATGGATACAACGTTTCTAAGGATTCCTTAGCACTTTGAATACTCAGAATTGTTGGGAAACCTAAGAAATTCAACAATTTAATACTACTTGAGACACTCAAGGGTGATCGAGAGGTTAGGGAACAAACGATCCCAATTATTCTCCACCATCTGTGGCTCGTAAAGATGCTGGGAAGCTAAAGACTCCAAGGATTCCATACCACTTGCGAGACTCGAGAATGGTCGGAGACATAAGCAACTCGTGGAATTCAAAGATTTCATAGCACTTGGGACAGCCATGAATGGTCAGACAGCTCCGTAATCCAATAATTCCTAGCATTTTACATCCTTGGAACCATCGAACATGGTCGGAAAGCTAAGGAATCCAAGTTTCCAAGAATTTCCGAACACTTTCAACAGTCTATGTGTTGAAGAAATGAAGGAATCCAATGATTCGAAGGATTCCCTATCTCTTGCAACAATCAGAAATGTTGGAAAAGCTAAGGAATCCAAGGATTCCCTAGTACTTTCTGAAGATAGAAGTGGTGCGAAAGTTAAGGAATCCAAGGATTCCAACAATACCATAGCACTTGGAACAGTAAAGAACGGTGGGAAAGCTAAGAAATCTAAGGAATCCCGAAAACTTTCTGAAGTCAGAAGTTGTGGCAAAGCTAACCAACCGAAGGATTCCAAGGATGCCATAACACTTAGGATAATGAGGAATGGTGGGAAAGCTAAGGAACCCAAGGATTTCAAGGATTGCCTAGCGCTCTGAACAGTCAAGAGTTATAAGAAACCAAAGAAATACCAGGATCCAAGGATTCCTTGGCACTTTAACCGATCAGGATTGGTGGTAAAGTGAAGAAATCCAAGGATCTGAAGGATTTCATCGCATTTTGTTCGGTTAAACTTAATACAAAAACTAAGGATTTTCAGAGAACCATTGGTTTCGCAGACGTTGGCGTGTTGCAGAAATCATCAGAAACCTGAAAAAACCAAGTTTCTTAATCACTTTGATTGTTTTTTAATGAATAGTATATATCGAAATTTTTCAAGGTTTCCAAGGTTTCAGAAACCTTGCGTACAAACAGTGTGGGGTCATACTGAGTTTAGTCAGATATTTTGTTTATGATGTAACTGGATTGTGCTAGGATTTTCAAGGAATCTAGGGATTCCTTGGTGTTTTCAGCGGTGGAAACTGTTTCCAGAGTGATCGTGTTCAAGGGTTCGAAGGTTTCTCATACATTTTGGAAGTGGCGCTACCAATGCAAGAAACGAGGATTTTCAGAGAACCTATAGTTTTTTGAGCGTTGGACAGTGTCAGGCAGTACCAGAAACATCTAAATACAAGCTTTTGTAATGACTTTGATTCATTTTTAATGAACAGGATATGTTGAAATTTTTCAAGATTTCTAAGATTTCGGATTCATTGCATACAAATAGCGTGGGGTCTTCATTGGATTTGGTCAGATATTTTATTCATTATTAGTAGAGTACACTTTATTATAATTTTTCAAGGATTTCTAGAATTCCGATAGTGCTTCCATTTGTATATTGTCTGGAGCGTATACCATACAAAAATAACTTTGCTTTGGCTTCCTAGTCCTTCACTTCTTGGATTCTATATTGAATTTTTATACCTGACGATTTCCCCAATCGATGACATAGAGATTGTCGTGTCAATCGAATGACAAATCGATGGGCTCATTGAATTGGTTGAATTGTCCTACTCTACCGTTTCTACCAACAATGACACTTCCCTGTGTCACTCCTTTGGACCAATCCACGATTTGATCATTCCTTGTATCAGGCACATAGACAGTGTCTAATTGATCGACAACGACTCCTTTTGAATATGACAGTTGTGTAAAATCATTTCCTTCTCCTTGACTACTAGTCATGGCATTGCCTTTCTTTTACATCTTCCATCCATTTCATCATATGATCATTTCCCGAATCAGACACGTACACTGAATGATTTCGATCAACGAATACGTGTTGTGGGCAAGGCAGTTGATCAAGACGATTTGGGTGTGAGTGTGTTATTCTCAACCCAGTGCCCACACTCACACACTCACACCGTCAGTAGAGTAGTTTACCTATATTATTCAACAGAACAACGTGATCATCATTGAAATTGATCGATGTTCAATTGTGCGTGGATTAGCGGGTGTGGTGAAGAATCTTATCCACCGTTCGGCATCCACACAAACATCCTTCAATGAACATAACTGCAGGTTGAACTTTTAATTTCCCACACCCAAGAAACTATCGTTTCTTTTGCACATATTGACATTATGGTATCGATAATCATCATTAGCAAGCAAGGAATGTAATAAATGATAGTGATTTGATGATATTCATAGAGTCACACTGAACTAGGTTACTATGAAGCAAGAGTTGATCTCTAACTGCATACAATACGATTGCATTCCACGAGACAATGGCTCTTAAAAAGTTCGATAAACTTGGATATTCGACGTAATAATCAATTTCATCGTTGCGATAGGTTTCATCATGACACTTGTCATTGATACAAAAAAAACGTTTTTATGGTATGCGAATATGGATCTAGACGCTTTTCTACTACAGTCAGATCAATACTGGCAGACAATCATTCATACTCTCAACCATACACTAAGGCTCACATCATCAGGAATCCACAACCAAACCCAAACCTAACTCATCCTCTTTCTCCACTCATCTTTCACACTTACAAACATTTGAATATTTCAACTATGATTCTATTAAATATAAGAGCATACGAAATAAGTAAGCGATAGAAAAATATAAAGTACAAGATAAAATTATTAACAAGTCTGCAAGAGGATATTTAAACTGTCAGTACCATTATTGGCGACAGCAAAATCTAGTTTTTTATCATTATTGAAATCTCCAATGGCAATGAAGAATGGATTGGAACCAAAGTCCAACTGAACTAGCATAATGCTTTCGAAAGTGCCATCTCCATGTCCAAGAAGTACGCCTAGATAATTGGCATCATAATTCGCGACGACAATGTCTTGTATAGTGTCGTTATTAATGTCATTTACAGCTAAAGAGTATCGAGACGAACTTGAGCTTGTTGAATACATCATTTGATTTCCAAAAGAACCATTCCCATATCCAAGAATAATACCAATACTGTTCGACTTACAACTAACAAAGACGATATCCACTCGACTATCATTGTTGAAATCACCGACAGTCATAGAGCATGGAGATAAATATGGATGTGTTGAATATGTCATTTGATTTGCAAAAGAGATATTTCCATATCCAAGAAAAATATCAATATTGTGAGTACGTGAATTAATGACGCCAATATCCATTAGATCATCATTGTTAAAATCGCTAATCACTAACCACTGTGGTTGGGAACCGTTTCCAGTTACTAGTATCATTTGTTTTACAAAAACTATATTGTCATAGCCAACAAGGACACTTACATCATTGCTACGCGAATTGGCGACAACGATATCTAGTCGAGTGTCGTTGTTAACATCACAAATAGCTACAGATGATGGATTATAGCCAACTGAATACCTTGTTTGAGTTTCAAAAGAACCATTTCCATATCCAAGAAAGACACTTACATCATTGCTACCCGAATTGGCGACAATGATATCTAGTCGAGTGTCATTGTTGACATCACCAATAGCTACAGATTGTGG
>CAJNOL010001911.1:15368-40612 GCA_905250125.1 Rotaria sordida | reverse complement strand
TCTAGTCGAGTGTCATTGTTGACATCACCAATAGCTACAGATTGTGGCCAAGAGCCAACTAAATATCTTGTTTGATTTTCAAAAGAACCGTTTCCATATCCAAGAAGGATACTCACATCATTGCTCCGAAAATTGGCGACAACGATATCTAGTCGAGTGTCGTTGTTAACATCACCAATAGATACAGATCGTGGATAAGAGCCAACTGAATACCTTGTTTCAGTTTCAAAAGAACCATTTCCATATCCAAGAAGGACACTCACATCATTACTACCCGAATTGGCGCCAATGATATCTAGTCGAGTGTCGTTGTTGACATCACTAATAGCTACAGATCGTGGATTATAGCCAACTGAATACCTTGTTTGATTTTCAAAAGAACCATTTCCATATCCAAGAAGGATACTCACATCATTGCTACCCGAATTGGCGACCACGATATCTAGTCGAGTGTCATTGTTGACATCACCAATAGCTACAGATATTGGATAAGAGCCAACTGAATACATTGTTTCAGTTTCAAAAGAACCGTTTCCATATCCAAAAAGGACACTCACATCATTACTATCCGAATTGGCAACAACGATATCTAGTCGAGTGTCATTGTTGACATCACCAATAGCTACAGATTGTGGCCAAGAGTCAACTGAATACCTTGTTTGAGTTTCAAAAGAACCATGATTATACGCAACAAAGATATCCACATGATCACGTCCATCGTAAGCGACAGCGATCTCCGGTCGTGCGTCATTATTAAAATCACCAGAAGCCATAACTAACGGAGGTGTATCAAAGCCAATTTCATAACTTATTTGAATTGCAAATTTTCCCTGTCCATTTCCAAGCATCATATCTACATGCTTTGTACCATAATTGGCCACAGCAATATCCACTTCACGGTCACCATTGAAGTCCCCAATTGCGATAGAAATCGGATGAGAATTCATGCCAGTGCTGAGCATCATTTGATTCTCAAAACTACCATTCCCATATCCAAAAAGGATGCCGATATTATTAGTGCCGTAATTAGCTAAGACGATATCCAGATTAGTGTCATTGTTCAAATCACCAATGACTACACATCGTAGGCTAGAACCACCACCAGGTGCCAAGCTCATTTCATATGTAATCGCTTCTCTGTTATATTGCAGCAGGACACTCACATCACCGCTCCACAAATTGGCGACAACGATATCTAGTCGAGTGTCGTTGTTAACATCACCAATAGCTACAGGGAGTGGAGCAGAGCCAACTGAATACTTTGTTTTATTTTCAAAAGAACCGTTTCCATATCCAAGAAGGACACTTACATCATGGCTACCCGAATTGGCAACAACGATATCTAGTCGAGTGTCGTTGTTAACATCACCAATAGCTACAGATTGTGGATTAGAGCCAGCTGAATACTTTGTTTCCTTTTCAAAAGAACCATTTCCATATCCAAGAAGGACACTCACATCATTACTACCCAAATTGGCGACAACGATATCTAGTCGAGTGTCGTTGTTGACATCACTAATAGCTACAGATCGTGGACCAGAGCCAACTGAATACCTTGTTTCATTTTCAAAAGAACCATCTCCATATCCAAAAAGGACACTCACATCATTACTATCCGAATTGGCGACAACGATATCTAGTCGAGTGTCATTGTTGACATCACCAATAGCTACAGATGTTGGATAAGAGCCAACTGAATACATTGTTTCAGTTTCAAAAGAACCATTCCCATATCCAAGAAGGACACTCACATCATTACTATCCGAATTGGCGACAACGATATCTAGTCGAGTGTCGTTGTTGACATCACCAATAGCTACAGATGTTGGATAAGAGCCAACTAAATATCTTGTTTGATTTTCAAAAGAACCGTTTCCATATCCAAGAAGGATACTCACATCATTGCTCAACCAATTGGCGACAACGATATCTAGTCGAGTGTCATTGTTGACATCACCAATAGCTACAGATGTTGGATAAGAGCCAACTAAATATCTTGTTTGATTTTCAAAAGAACCGTTTCCATATCCAAGAAGGACACCCACATCATTGCTATACGAATTGGCGACAACGATATCTAGTCGAGTGTCGTTGTTGACATCACCAATAGATATAGATTGTGGAGAAGAGCCAGCTGAATATCTTATTTGATTTTGAAAGCCTTCGTAACGTCCAACAAGAATATCAATGGCACCAGTATCATTGTTTACAACGACAATATCTAATCTGTGGTCCTTGTTGAAATTACCTACGGCAACTGAAATCGAAGAAGAAGATCCGGTTGAATACATAACTGAATTTGCAAATTTGCCGTTCCCATATCCAAGAAGTATGGCTATATTGTCAGCGCCTTGATTCGTGGTGATTATGTCCAATCGATTATCTTGATTGAAGTCTCCTAGCGAAATGGCAATTGGAGAAGCAGAATTGACGGAATAGTTGACTTGATTAGCGAAAGTTTCATTACCATTATTTAGGAGCACACCTACTTCATGACTTCCAGAATTAGCGATAGCGATATCGAGAAAGTTGTCTGCATTGAAATCACCAATGGCAATGGAGTATGGTTGAGAATCAATGCCAGTTGAGATGGTAATTTGCTTTGCAAAAGTGCTGTTGCTATTACCAAAAAGTACCACAATATTGTTAGTGCCATAATTAGCAATGGCGAGGTCTAAATAGTTGTCATTATTGAAATCTCCAGCAGCTATTGAGGACGGAAAAGAATCGTAACCTGTCGGATATGTAGTTGGAGGCGAAAAACTTCCATTTTCATATTGATAGAGTACACTGATACAATGGTTTCCGTAATTGGCTATGGCAATATCAAGTAGTGTGTCATTGTTGAAATGAGCACCGATAATTGCTATCGGACGAGAGGAGCCTGTTGAAAGTTCTGTTTGATTTACAAAAGACCCATCGCCAAATCCATGAAAGATAACGATATTGTTAGTGCCAAAATTTGCTACTGCAATATCCAAGTAAGAATCGTTGTTGAAATAACCAACTGTGACCATGTAAGGACTTGAGTAGGAACCAGTTGAATATGCAATTGGACTTTTAAAAGTGCCATTACCATATCCAAGATAAACAGTTATCGTGTTAGCTATATGATGAGCAATAACCATATCCAAACATGTGTCATTGTCGAAATCACCAGCGGCAACAGATCGTGGGCCATACTTGTATTCAATTGGTTTTTGAGCCGTTGGTTTGAATTTGAGCTCACATTTTTGAACTAAACAACAGATGAAAAGCAGTGTGATGACTGATTGGTTGCTCAAGTGCGACTATCACTGTTTGATCGTATTGGATCCTTACAAGTTTTATAGTATGATGTCAGGAATTGTCGTATTACTGTATTTGTACGCAACTCAAAATCAATCATGTTTCATTAGGATTCTACTTAGTTTCTTGAAATTCAGATAGAGCTAGATATATGCGACTATATCATGCAAGTTAATTTTCTATTTCCTTTCTTCGATTTACTCTAGAATTTGTTCAAAAAGTGCGTCATCTTTGAGAACGAAGACGAACATCAACGAATACAATATGACTGAAGAGTGTAAGAGTGCGCCAAACTGCATGATTAAATGTAATCGCTTCCACATTTTATAATCTCTTTTTCGAGCATTTACTTTGCTAAAAGTTTGATATAAAAGATGAAAGTTTTATATTTTTACACGCTCAAATGGTTATCAAAATTATTGTGTTAGGTAATACTTTCAGAGGTTCTATTAGTATTTTGAATTAATGATTATATTAAGAAATAGAATATAAAAATAGACAAAACTATGAGGATCGAGAAATGGATGTGAATCTACTTGCTGAGTAATCATACACGAACAGCACAATATACGAGCGAAGAGGAAGAGATAGATGACGCACTAAATGATGGCCTTCGTTGTAAATACAGACGTTAATGGTTCGATGATAAGAACAACGAATAGTGATCGATAGTTTTTGTGTGACACATGCGCAATTATTTAGTTAAACTTTTTTTTTCTTACAATTACAAAACTATGACTTCGATCGACGTATTCCATCAGAAACGCTCGTACGTGTTATTTTGAGTTTTTGATTATAGATTCTCCATGTAATCTTATTTTATCTATAGAAAGTGGCTAACATATTAATAAAAAAGAACATACCAGTAGCTTTTGGTGAAGTGAAACAAACAGTCAATATACCAATACTCATTGCTATAATTGTGAATACAGCAAATGCACCTGCAGCAATTGAAGATCGATGTCGCGACCAATGCGAAAATTCTCTAATAAAGACATTCTATACATTATTATGATTGAACACAAAAGAAAATTATATACAAAGGTGTCGGAGTCATTGACCACTTCTTTGTTGTATTAGTAGCAGTGGCACATTCTGCTGAATTAAATTCATTTTGCGTTGAGTTTTCACGTTGCTCATTGTCAACATGAGGATGTTGTGCAGCAGGTGAATTCTCAACTGAGATAGCATCATCACTCGTAGAATTTTTATTCATCTATAGTAAAAAAAACAGTATTTAGTAAAAGATAGTTTTCAGTAAGTATTCATTGTTCACTAGAATACTTTTCTATAAATTACCTTTCGAGTTATCGATAATGTCTTTTCTATGCTGAAAAGTTGCAAAGTCTTGAGAAATTAGAAAATATCTAAAATAACAGAATTAATTTCATTAGTAATCATAATTTAGAATATTAAATGGTTACATGTTTGTTTTCTTTTGAAAAAATTGCTTCTTTCTTGGGTATGGATAGTCTCTTAATGAACACCAAAATAATCAGGCTATGCCAAACAAAGACAATGCTTCAAAAAGTTTCGATCTTATCCAAAAGCAAAACATAGATAGGTATTAGAAATATGAACATAGAACACAGTGTGAGCCAGTACTCAATGAGGTATGCTTTCACAAAAGTTCTTTTTTTGTGTCACGTTGACTCAATGTACTGAACTCTATTTGTTAATACATGTTTTTGCTTTCAACTCATTAGTTTAAACATTTGTAAACGTTCCATTGGTAACGTTTTCCTTATTGATATGTCTTGTTTGTTGATAGCTTTGGTTTCGAAATCTTTTTAGTCAGTGAAAATATACTTTTTTCATTAAATGATACATTCTATTGTTGAGTATGATTTAGGCGTGTTTGCCAATGAATTTTAATTTTTTTTTGAAGGTATTTAATTATTTCCATAAGGTATTTCATCAATTCGATCATTCAAAATAATTCCTTTCTATGATCATTATCGATCGAACAATCGGAAAGGTTTTTCATTTCATTCAATCAACTATACATAAGTCTAGTGATTGAACTAATATAGTCGTGATTATGGTAGGATTCAAGCTACAGATGTGATGACTATCTAAGACCTTATTCTAGTTATGGCATACCAAAAGTAGTGGCGGTTTCATCGCAATTTCGTATAGACGGCTTGAGAAAATTTTCTTTTTATATAGATTAATAGTCAAAACAAAGCTCTACATTTCTACACTATTTGATCATTATTCATCCAATATTGTAATAATAAAATTTGTATTAGAATCGTTCAGCTACAATATGTAACAATAACAGTAAGGGGAAAATAGCAGAGGAATATTTTTAGAAGAACTTTTCATAGAAACAAGTAACGCTCGTTCATGTGACTCGCTGGATCCTCGACTGTATATTCGGTCCTTTGGTATTTTATATTGTTTTACAGTATTCAAAACAGCTAGTATCCAACGTGTCAAAAGAATGGATGGGTGTGTGTGTTTATATTAGCGTCAATCTTGTTGTGCATAATGGTATGGGGGTTCGAATGAACATTTTTGCCACAAATGTATCGAATCAAATCGATATCCCCATATTTATACTCAACAATAGTCTAAGGAACTACATTATGGCAGCGATATCCACATGCACCCAAAAAACAGATTATATTCAATTTTCTGAGAGGTCACGAAGCAAAACGCATTCACGACACTATTGTGGAACAGCGCCATACTGCTTGAAATTTCTACTAGAAAACTGTTGGCTTACCAAAACATCGGCCGACGATATTTTTTACTGGGGTATGCGCTACAAAAATACGGGTTCAATTGAACTCCTAGCTTAAAATTAACCATACTAGATCTGGTCTTCAATCGAACTGCCATACTTGAAAGAAGCTCCTACTCAAAGTAACCATCAGATTAGATAGGTAATTTGAATATATCTGTATACATTTCAACATTTGAACGAGTACAGACAAGAAAACATACCAGCAGAAAAATTCCCGTTTATTTCATTTATATCTGCTTCTGATACCATGAATATAAAACCTGTGACTGATGTTTTCCGCCAAATGTAGTATTAAAATATTGTGCACGTGCATAAAAAGCGTTATCACACTTTATTTCAAAATATTTGTCAGTTCTTACCAACTGCTAGTCCTTATTCAAACCCATTAGGTCTAGACTGTTGATTTTTGTTTATTGAATACAAACAGCCTGAAGTGTGTCTTCAAGAGGTTTTTTAATACACTGGCTAGTCGTTCGTCGGAAACCCTTCGAGACACTACTCATGGCTAGTCACTGTTATGTTTCATTCTATTTCTCCATAATGCCAACCTTTTTTTATTTAGACTTCATCTAATCTTAAATTCGGCTTAATTTGACAAACTATTTGATCTGTAGCACGAGAATTCTCAATGGCAATTTCTAAACCAAAGCATCATTGTGAACTATTTCTGATTTCTTCAATTTCATTCTGTAACTGGAAAATCAGAGTTTTATTGAAATTTCTTATTAAGGAAATATTAGTGAGCATTCACAAAAAAATCTGGCTTTTAAACTTATTTTTCATGAGCGAAATCTGCAGAATGGTTGCAATATGAACCATTAGTCATTCGTTTTACATAAGTGCACTTATCTAAACAGTTTGTTTATTGTTATTTAACATAAAAGATATGACATCATTTTTATACGTCAAATTTTCATTACTTTCTTCGAGTTATCGCAACTGGAAACTTCACAAGTTGGAGATCCGCCAAACATACACAAGGTTAAAAAATTGGTTTTTTACATGAGTTGCCTAATTCGAATTCAAATATAAATGGAGACGTCACTGCTTATGGTTACTTCGAAAATAAATGAAAAAAACGCCTTCCCTGTTGAAATAGCAAAAAGGCAAAAGAAATAATTTTATATAAATTATAAATTATAAATTTATAAACGAAAAGGCATACCCATGTCGAAATAGCAAAAAAGAAAAAGAAATAATTTTATATAAATTATAAATTTATAAACGAAAAGGCACATCCATGTTGGAATGGCAAAAAAGCAAAAGAAATAATTTTATATAAATTATAAATTTATAAATGAAAAAAGGCACACTCATGTTGAAATAGCTAAAAAGCAATAGCAATCATTTTATTTGAATTATAAATTTATATATAAAAAGGCATACGCATCGTGTAACAGCAGAAAAGGAAAGTACTTATTTTGCATAACTTAATCACGTATGAGCGAAGAACGCATTAAGACAAAATTTGCCACACCTAACTAACCTTATTGCTAGGCTGATATTTGGATAGATGAAAATGAAGGAAGGATTCCTTTCAGTGGAAACTAAATAGGTTTAATGTCGTCAGTGAGATGTGAAGTTTCAGTTTACGATTGAAGTTCGATATCCGTGATCTAATAAAAAATCTTGTCTATGGTGGCCACCGGAATATTGTCTTTTATTTTACAACCCAAACATCTCATATTCTATAGCTTACAATTGCAAATCACAGATGCGCATTCAGAGTTCGATAGCTAGCAGAGAAACAGTATTCGTAGGTGCAGAAACGAGTGAAACCTCACTACTCTAAGAGCTTCAATTCAGTACGTGTATCCGGCACTTGCCTTACATCAGAAGAAAACATCCGGCAAAATTCTCCTCAAATGAAAACAACAGCTAGCAAGATCAGCAGAAATTACTTCGACAGTTACTAGATAGTACACTGAGAAGACAACCAACTATTTTCAACTTATGCATCATGCAAAAATTGACCTAACTGTCACAGATTATCTATGGAACATTTTAGTGGCTCTGGTACAGTATTAATACAAGAAACATGTCTGTGCATTATCAGCCCTGTCAAAGGGCACACGCATACCTTTCTTTAAGCCTCGGCACGTGGTGGACCGAAGGATCATCCGAAGAGCGCCGGGAGGCCGCTTCTGTGCCAACACAGATTAGAGACTTTCCTATTGATACTATCAGAGGACGTACACAAATTATTTCTTTTGCTTTTTTGCTATTTCAACATGGGTGTGCCTTTGCATTTATAAATTTATAATTTATACAAAATTATTTTTTTTTGTTGCTTAAACGGGTGTATCGTTGGATAAAGTTTTGCTTTTGCTTTTTGCCTGTCAGAACATGGAAGCCGTTTTTTTCATTTATATTCAAACTCGAATTAGACAGCTACTCGTTTTTTATAATAATAATAATAAAAAACAATCTATTGACATATCCCAGTTTAAGACTCTGCCCCATCTGTGTATAGATTTCCTCAGAACATAGATATAACCATATGAAAGAAGTAGGAGAAATACACTTTCAATACCAGTTCTATTGAAAAACTGTTAGAATATCTAGCCAATTTTTATCTATTTCTTCTATCGTTTCAAAAGACAGTGTTGTCTCTCTTTGAACATACATGGCTTTTATTATGCTTTTGAAAACTGCCGAGATACGAAGATTTGACATAGGAAGCACTTCTTAGTGGAATCACAATGGTATCTTTATAACAAATACGTAAGACTTCAAGGCGCGAATCACTTCGATCGTTTAGAGTTGTGAAGAGTATTGTTGAGGTGTTGCTAATCTGCTTGTTTTCGCAATTTTTCAAGGCATTCTAATAGTTATCTATGCACAACAAATAGCTCTAATGTCTCTTCGAATCATAGAGCACCGGTTCAAATCACCAAGGTTTTTTTAATAACTATCGAATAATCAGAACAGATTTCAGTAGCATATTAATTGCTATCTTTTTCATTAAATTCATGAATAGCCGCAAACGATCTGTGTTAACGAGAAAAAAGTCACTAACTTCATTACTATTTTCATAATATTGGCAAAATTTGCCAATATTCACTTTCATTTTCTTCTTTTCTTACGTTTAGACACAATCTAAAGCTCACATAAACTATACTTAATTACTAGTATCATTTAAGGATAGAAAAATCTTCTGAACACTGATAGACTAAAAGGGCTTACGAGAGATACTGCAATATCAAAAGACTTACGTATGTTTGTTGTATTAATGCGATGTATACTGTAAAGACAAATGTAATACGTTGATAATGTGATGTATCGACGTTGTTTAATAAAGAAAATGAAAGCATAATTTTGCTTATGTATACATCGAAAATACTTTTGGCTTGCGTGCATCCAACCATATACGTTGGATAAAGCATGATCATATATTATTGAGACACACTGGGTTTTTCTCACAAAAATTTTATCATACTTTTGCTTGTTCTATCACTTATCGATCAGACAGCTTGAATAATGAAGAAAGAGAGAGAGAACGAGTTAATCGATGGTTGGAAAAATGTGCATTATATCACGATTTTATTTTTATTTTTCTACCTATCTTTGCATAGGATAGGTAAAATATACAGGCTTTACAAGCAATAGTATGCAGCTTTATATCATTGATCACGTTAAAACTGAGTTCAATGGTCCCTTCTGCCTATGACAGAAGATATTGGTTTCTATTGCCACTTTTCGAAGCATTTCTTGTCTATACACATATTCCTCATCAAAAATCGACATTTGGATGAAGTCTTGTCCTTAGGATCGTTTCTGATCCTCACAGAAACTGGGAAGTCACTTTCAACAGCTGCCTTGGCTAACATCGTCGTGTGTATCCTTGCTTTGATTCAGATTCCTTTTCCAGTCGTTATATTCGTTTAAGCCGCAGTTCCACTCATCATTCTGCTACCTATCTCGGTGGGAAGTCAACTTCAACCTTGATATCAAGATCTGTCAGACTGGTTCTGTTTAGTAGTGGTTCTATCAAGCCAAACTTCTCGTTCAGCTATTACTCATGGTTCTGTACCATCCCAAAGTTTTTCATGGAGCAATACTCATTTTTATAACAGTTGTGTTCGATTTTTGTCCTCAGTTGGCATCTTAGCAGTAGAGTGTACTCTCAGTTTGATCATATTCTTTATTAGAATGGCAGCTTCGAACTTAACTACAATACTCATTGCAGACGTGCCTTGGTACCACCGCTTTCGGCAGGCTTTGCTAACTGCATCCAATAGTTCTTCAAGTTTCTGTAAGAATCGTTTCACACGCTTGCGATTCTTTTTTAGCACGAATTCTATCTTACAAATGAACGTTCACAACTGATAAGCACCGCTCGCGCCCGTACTTTGTTGACGGTTGTAGTGCCACTTTTTCTGTTTTATTTATGTTTTTTTGTCATACGTTAACTAGGACATGTATTTTTCTACTGAAAATTTGATCACTAACTTATCTTTTCTGGATCATTGACCATTAAATTTTTAGTCAAATCTGGCTTTGTGCCCGATAAAGAGACAATATTTTATTTCCAATTTTTTTATAGACACTTTTATTGTTTTCAACGTCAAGCCCAATGAAGATTGCTATGGTCTTCTTTAATTTCCTGAAGAGGAAAAGAACTATTAAAATGAAAAAACAGTTATAGTATTTTTCTTTTTAAAAATAATTGGAAAAGTATACAAAGACAACAAGTGAAGTAAGCTTGTCAGCGCAGCTCCTTTGGAGCTGAAATGTAGAACTCACGTATGTGCTTCCGAGTTGTTTTCTTAATGCATTATCTGTACACTCAAAAATAGTTTTTTTACGAATAATTATGAATGCATTAGAAAATTGTATAGAATCTGAAGCGTTTTGTGTGCGGTTGGTGAGGTCTGTAATGGTGGTCTGTCTGTAACGAGGGATGTTTGTAATAGGAGTATGTCTGTAGTATTCTCTTCCCCGTTATTATGTGTTTGTAATAGGATGGGAAGAGGAGGAGCCGGAAAACGTTGACCTTAAAACTTACACTCAGTATTTTCTTCGAAAATTTACGTGAGTTCCACAATAAAATAAACGCTCTACGGAAGGTATTGAGTAATGTGTTATATGAATGATATTTTTAAAAATAAGTGCATGAAATAAAGCTTCAACATCCAAATAAAAAATTTTAAAAGGTAGTAGGATACAACAAGAGGGTTTTGTTCCATGAGGCGTAAAGAATAATACTTTTTATGACGACAATGCGTAACATGTTGTTTGTTTCTGATAAAAGAATAATTAGCAAAACTTCGGTTTTGTCTCGTTTGCAAGCAAAAGCAGATTCAACTCAGAATTCATGGATGAATAGCCATATACAGGATAATTTAGTCATTAAGTTTTAAAAGGTAGATAAGTATTTCTCTTATCCAAGGTAACGGTCATTGGTCGTTATACGTCGCTTGTATGACATCTTCTTGAACTTCTGACCTTCTTTTTTTTGTTTTCTCATGTGTGACTATTTCTAGATTAGTTGAATTTAATGAAGAGAAGACACAGTTTTGATTGTACAAGACGACATTATGCTAAAAAAGACATCGATACTCAATTCTACAGTTCACCACACACAGTAGGATTTTAAGATATTAATGTAAAAATAATGCAACTAGTTATAAAGTCTTGTTAGCAATTTATTTCACGTTATCGATCGTATTTGTCGTGAGGTATTTTTATGATTTATTTATAAATCTGTGGAAAAAAAGGCGCTGGAGACGAAGCAGAATCTGGTGTTGAATTACTTCCAAAGAGCATGAATCGGTGAGAAATGAATATAATAAGTTTATTTAATTAAAAAACTAAGTGCGCTCGGTTTTCTTAATCAAAATGAAAACTTGAATTTATTTTCATATGTAACAAAATAATTTCTTCATTTCGCGCCTAACTACAAATCAATTTTACCTAGGACGTACTTTTAGATATGATACATTTAGGAATAAATTTAATTGAAATAGGTAGAGTTACCCAATATCAAAGATTATTTGTTATTAAACAAATTGCATCAAATATCATATCAATTAATGACTTCTGTACATAGATTTATTCAAAAATACTTTTTCAAAAGTAAAATCATTAAATATCTTTTCTTCATAATTCAACAGATTAATAACAAAATTCAATGATGTTGTACAACTCTTTTCTCATCTTCAAGAAATTTTATTTCATAAGTTTGAACGATAAATAAACACACAAATAAAAAATGAATCTTTATATAATAGAAAGACTTTAATATCGCAGAAAGCAAAAAAAAGAAAAAGAAATTCATCCATTTAATTTATTGAATAATAACATATGTTGCTGCTGTTGCTACACCACAATTATTATTTCTACGAGACATCAATACATAACCATCATTACCCCAATAAGTTGACCAAGAATTTTTAACAAGCCAATAATCATCACCATTTAATGTACCATAACCAACAGCAAGTACTGCATGATCTAAAGCATCAGGTGTATTACCTAAAAGAAATACAAAAAAGTTCATATTCAAGATACACTAAGAAAAAAAAAACAATTTACCACAATCGGGATCATAAAAGACTAAAATAAAAATAAAAATGAAATTCAACAAAAAATATTCAAATCAATAAATCTTACCTCCACTAGCATAAAATAGAAAACCTTTATGAGCAGCATCAATACCTAAAAACAAAATAAAATCATTAATAATAACTAAAAACAAAAAAAATTCTAATAATAAATTCATACCAACAGATACTGGTCCTCTTGTTGCAATAGCAATTCTTAGAGCTTCTTCATCACCTTCAGTTATATTAACATATCCAAGAATTTTTGCACCTTTTGTTATATTATCATGATGACAAAAACTATCTTCTTGTAAATATGGACCATAAGCATCTTCTAAAGCAATACCATCATGTTTCATAATATATTGATATGCACGAAATTCTTCTCCACCATCACAACCATTATTACCAAAACCCCATGAACAATCAACTAAATCTATTTAATAGAAAAATAAAAATATATTTATCTTTTGAATTTATTCAAACCTTGTTCAGATAAACGAATAGATGTTCCATACTAATAACAAAAAAACAAAATCAGTATGTGATATATGGATAAAATTCATTAAATTACTTTAACAAAATAAGAACCTTCAATAGTACCTGTTGTACCAAATGACCAACATGAACCACAAATACCTTGATCTTTAACTGGTGTTACAGCTCCCATAATACGCCAATCAATTGAATCAGGTATAGGTTGATTACTATTAATTAATTCTTGTTTTGGAAATGGCAATCCACCATTATAACCTTTTGTATAACGACGACCACGAAGTACACGTAATTCATCATCCTAATTTAAAACAAAATTTAAATTTTTTTTTATTTTTTAATTTTATAATTTACTGTTCGATCAGCAAATTTATTTATTTTCATTTTATATGGTAATGATGCACGATTACGTGTATTTATATAACGAACATTTTGTCGAAAGATTTTCATACGTTGACGATGTTCATGTTCATTTTCATATTTATGTCGATGAGTATGTTTAAATTTTTCAAATGATGATTCAATATAATCTTCATTATGTTGATTAATATATTCACTCATTGGATTAAATAAAACACGTGGAGTTGTATGTTCAAGACCAGGACCAGGAAATCCGGTGCATGTCATTTCTTATAAGAACAAAAAGAATCAATAATAGACAATGTTACATTTATTTAATGAAGAATAAAACAAAAAAAAATCAAATTATGATGGGACTTAGTTTTTTTTTTTGAAAATAGAAAGAAAGAAACACAATCAATGATTTAACAATCAGTATTTTATATAGATTTTCTCTTTCAGAAAGTGAACATAGTGTACAGTACATTCCAAGAGAGTCAATCCGATCTTCGAAGGAGCACCGTCCTGTCGTAAATCTACAAGAGGATTTTAATGTTCTTCAAAAGATCGTGTCTTCGCTTCTTCTGCCCTTTCAGGCTTTAAACATTCTACAATAAGAGGAAAAACTTAATGGGACACGGATTTTTCACAACGTAGGGTCAGATTGCCAATCATGAAGGCGATGCGTGTGTGGTGTTTTGGTTTCAATTCTCATTCTGTTTTCATCACTGACATCATAAATTTCCGTGAAATTAGACGTCTGAAAAAAAAAGTATTTGTGTAGTTAAAAGGATTCTCTATTAGGATTAGTAAATAAAAACTGTTTGGATGATGATCTGCGGAAAATCAGATTTCCAGCTTCGATTCGAAGGTTTTAGGAAAAGATTTTTTTTTTAATAGAGTAAAATGAGATGTTTCTTCATCGAACTATATTCAATTTATAGAAGACTTGAAAATATCAAACATGACAAATATTTAATAACAAAGAAGAGAAAAATATTTCTTAAATCTTCTGTAAATTGACTACAGTTCGGTGAAGAAACATTTGATCTATGAAAATTTGATTATTAATCACACATAAGTTTATTGTTGTTTTTTTTTTACCGTCTGTTATATGAAATATAGCTGGATCAATTGTTTCTTCGTCATAATTATAATAATCAATTGTATATTTATCAAAATGTGAACCAATTAATGTATCATAACCAAACATTTCATAATGAACTGGATGTTTAGTATCAGCATTAATATAATAAGTATATGTTGATTTTTTATCACCTTCTTGATCAATAGCTTGATACATTTGACATTTTATTCCACGCCATTCAGCTGGACCTAAATCCTAAAAAAAGAAAAGAAAAGATTTTTCTACTAAAACAAAAATTTAAATTAATTACTTGAAATGATGATAGATCAGGAAGTGTATGTTGTACATCAACCATATCTTCTTTTGAACCATTAGCTTGAAAACAACTAATCTTATTTAAAACTTGTTCATCTTAAAAAAATAATAAATTCAAATATGAAATAAATCATTTTGTGAACTTTTTTGATTTTTGTTTACCAGACATAGGTACAATTTTATAATTAGCACCGAAATCTTGATCACTTTGACCTTTTCGTTGAATAGTTTTAGCTGCACCTACAATTTTGATTTCATTTTGATTTTTTTTATAAAAATTAAAGATAAAACTAACCTCCATAATAATCAATACGTGAAAAACCAGCATCAACATCAATCCATGATTCAAATGGTTCACTAATTTCTGCATAAGGTAATTGAATAACACCACTTACATGATATCTTGATGGAAGACCGTCACGTAAAATTGGACTTGCATTTATTGATATAAATACAACAAATACTAAAATAAATTTATTATTCATATTAACATAATTAATAATAAAAACCTTACATGTCGTAATTAAAATAGATAATTGATACATATTTTAATCTAGAAACAGCAACAAAAAAAAAAAATGAAATGTATACCAAAAAGATTCTGAATTTCTTTTTCTCTACTGGCTTTTTTTCTTCTATTTCATGGTCTTTTTATCTGTCATATTTGTTATCTTTAGTCTCATAACCTAGATAAATAACATCATCGTCATCATGATAATATATGATGATGATGGTTGAAGATTTTTTTTTTTTTTTTCTTAAGTAACTATCAAACATTGTTATCATTTAAGCAACAGTTATTTTGATAATAAATGTTATACAAAGATTTTTAGTTTGAATTTTTATCAAAGTATTATTATATATATTCGAAGACTTTAGTTCATTGCATCGTTAATTTTTGGCAGATTTTGCAAAAACAAAAAAAAAACATGCCCGATGGAAAGAGATAAAAAGAAAGCGGGATGATTTATAGATAATTTCTAGAAGGAAATATTTTGAGTATATGATAAGTTTTGTTATATTTATTGAGATCTATCTATTTTGAAATATTTCTGGAAAAACGGTCAATTAGATAAACTATCACAAGATCTTCATTGTATTTTTCTTTCAATTGAAAATCATCTAAATTAAATCTTTTAGATTAATAAGTCAAAAATTGAATCGATGATAATAATACCGTTTGTCAAGCTATCCTAGGATCCTGGAAGACAGTCTCAAGTTTCGAAAAATTCCATTTATCTTGCAGGAGTCTACGTTATTCTGCTGTGTACCAAAATTATTCAACAAGATTTATTTTCAATTTTTTTTCTGCTAGAAAGATTTTAAATAGGGAGAATTCTTTTCAATAGAAATGTAAGAAAATAGAAATTATTATCAGATTGACCTTAGAACGCTTTAAAAAGAAATAATTTTTATACAACAATTCAATTGAAGGTCAAAAAGTAACTTTTCTATAGAAAATCGAAAAAGAAAAATGACACACAGGACTCGAATACATTTCATTCTGTAGAGAATCATTTGTTTTATCATTTAAATCAAATTATATATAAGTATTTTAGACTAATCTGATAATAATTTTTATTTTCTTATATTCTTACTGAAAACAATTGTCTCTATTTAGATTCTTTTGTGTAGCACTTACGAGACAATAGAATAAAATTGAAAATAAACTTTGTTGAATAACTCTTTGATGTATCCCGTCAATTACATCAATTAATGTAGAGAATGTTGTTCTTCTGTAATTGTATCTAATCTTTCGTTTGATTTTTTGCAAATGCACTCAAGGTAAATAAATATTTTTGCTTCGAAAAGCAGATAATAGACAGGCTTGTAGATAGGTATGATCATATGTTATTTCATTTCTATTACTAATAAAACCAATCATAGAAAACTGAATGTATCAAGTCTTGTTTACTGTACAGACTAACGACATCTATATTATAAATTCATCTATTTAGTGAAAATCTGTTTTTTTTAAAGATATAAAAACATGTAAATGATAGATTAGTTTAACAGCGATGGATTTAGGATTTAGGAATAGAGAGCGATATTGGCCATAAAGGATGTTTTGAAAGTCATCGAATTATTTTTGAATGTTTTCTATTGTGAAAATTTTGAGTGTTTATACTCTTTAAATTTCTCACTGAGATACACGATTGAAAAAATGAACGATATATAATACAGATGACCAAAAGCTGAAATTTGCTCTAGTCGCTAGATACTTGTTCTTCCATTTATTCGATCGGAATCATTCTACATAAAGTCTCACGGCAATTTCATGAAATCAAAGACATAGGGAATTCTTTTTCTTTGAATGAATCTATTCGGATTGATTTATTGAGTCATTTATGAATCGATTAATGGAAGTGGCTTCAAAAATCATTCATTTTTTCCTTAGATTTTCACAGATCTTCAAACGGAAATAACATGTTATAGTCATTTATATCTATGAAATATCTCAAAAATCAATACTTGATGTTTCTTTAACACGAACAAAAGAAAAAACAATAGCTGATTAGTAACCTTCAACTGTTGAATCTAATATCTAAACTTTAATTTAGTCTGCAACAAAGGTACGTAGATCCGATGAGGACCAGTTGGTTTAATTATGTCAACTAATTTGATCCGGTCGAATTGCTTTGAAATCTGAACTCATCCTATGATGAATACGAACAGTTTAAGAACTTTTTAATAATTGAAATATGATCAATAATACGTATATGATTTACCTATATAGACAAAATATTTATTACTACAAACATTAGTTTAAATTTTGATATAATTGGAATTCATAAATCTTTTAGTTATCTAAAAATTAATGAGAACAAATCAAAAGAATCTTATGATAAGGTTTTTTTGTAGGGAATTTGACAGCGCATCTTTTAAGATTTTCTATAATTTATCTTTGCTAAGAGATTTACAAAATATTTGATGTTCCAATTATTTTTACTCTAATATTCAATAAATTCGATTAAATATTTATATATATCTGAAAAAATAATAAAATATTTCTATAAGGAAAAACAATATGTATGGATTCTATTTGTTTTTTTTTGTCATATTAATCATCAATTGGTAATAAAAAACCAGTTAAATTATTGATTTTATTTATTGGAATAATTCAGCGACATCTCTATATACTTTCAAGATAGTTTCCTTTGATTTCCATGACATTATGAATAATTTATGGTTCTGCTAAATGTTCTTGTACAAATCAATCAATTTGTTTGTTTTTTTGAGACTTAAAATTAATTCATTCTTTATATTTTTTTTTCTATACTTCACAATCATAATATGACTCAATATGCATTTACTGACAAACGTCAATCATTTCGTCGATCGTTCGCTGATAATATTGATGATGATATATCAAAAACAAAATCAAAATCCTCTCGTATTATTGATAAAAATAATTCATCATCATCACCAGAATCTAATATCGAACCTGGTTCACGTATTGAATTTCTTGAACGAAATCTTCGTTATATTCAGGAACAACAAGAAACAGTACTTATTGATTTACATAATGAAATCAGTCGACTTCAACAAGAAAATAGAGGTGTTAATAAATTTAATTAATTACAAAGAGAAAAAAAAACAAATCTTTACATCTAGATCTTCATTATCGATTGATCAAAACTCAATCATCATCATCAATAGAACAAAAACAAACAAATACAGACCAAATATCTTCTCCTTCGCCAAGTAAATCTATTCATGGTATGAAATAAAAAAAAATACTAATAATAATAATAATAATAATTTCATTGAATGAATTCATATCCTTATTAATTAGAAAATCAAATTCATCTTAAACAATATATTGATAAACTTGAAAAACAATTAATTGAAAGTGAACAAAAAAATAAATATTTAATACAAACAATCGATGAATTAAATAAAACTTTATCATCGAAAGTTGAAGTACCAAATATAAATATTTCCAATAAAGATGATATTCAAATGCCTATACAAACAACTAATAATGAATGTCAACATTTATTTAATATGACACCTGACAAAGAACAACAATATATACATGAAGTAAAATTATAAGATTGAATTACTAATTATATTTTAATCTAAAACAAGATATATAACAGATACTATTTCCCTATATGTGTGTTAAGATCAAGATGCATAGAACTCGAGATCGAAATGCATTAATACTTAGATGCTCACCATTATAGTCGACAAGGAGGTCTCGATAAGACTAGAAAAGCCTAAACGAGTTCGTTCCCAAGGATCTTTGAAGTTGAACAAGGATCGTTTTATTGAATGTTCGACTTAGCTTTATAGAGGTACCTGTAAGAACTACAAACGCCGCTAAAGCTGCGAAAAAAGAATACAGTTGGAAATGAACATCATACGGACACTCATAGTTACTTTGATTTTTAATTGTACAAGGTAAACAAAAGGTCACTGGGCAGTCTTTAATTTCGAATCATTTTTGATAGAATCAAGATAAAAACCTGCGACTTTCACCATTCAAAACAAGGTCTGTTACTACGAAGTTCTATATATTATTCAACAAAATCAGTTAGTGATCTTTAGTAAGATTTTCATAACTCTATGAAAAGGACATAGAAGTTCAATTCAATGAAGCGGCTTCGATTCGTGTACTCACGATTTATACTAACGTCAACAATCGAACCTATTATCTTCTTCCGATAGAGAATTTTAGATGCAACACTAGATAGCGGCAATGGCGAGCGTGATTCATATGTGCACGATTCTCGCGTACCCTTTAGAATTGAACTTCGATGTTATTTTCATAGAGTTACTAGTGTTTTATCGAAGACCACTGACTAATTACCATGGCAACAAGTGCCACTGTTGAATAGTACATGGAATTACGTAGTAACAGAACCTCTTTTGAATGATGAAAGCCGTATCTTTTTATCTGAATCCTATCAAAATTTATTCGGAATTAAAGACTGCTCGGTGACTTTTGGTCCACCCTGTACAAGATATAATAGATCATTCGCGTTACATCGGCTGCATTCTCTAAGTAAATATGTCATATTGAATTCTATCTGTCAATGGTTAAGTTATAATCTTTATTTTAACGTTACTGAGCTAATATAGAAACTTATTAAAGACAAAATTTATAAAGAGAATTCTAAAATAATAACATTAACTCGAAAATGCTGCCGATGAAGCATGAAATGTCCTATGAAAAAATGTTATTCAAGAATGTATTACAAAAAACTACAATGGTATATCGACACTTTAAAATTTTTATTTTTATTATAAACACTTACTCTTGTACTGTTCATATATATATATCTACGTAAGTCTGTTCTAATCATAAACTCTATACTTTATATCAAAAATACGATTTGTAAGCATTTTATTGTTGGTAGATAGGTGTCCATATCCATAGTAAAGGCTATATTCCAGTTGAAAATAAAGAGCATAGTCTAGAACAGTTGTTCATGAGTGTACGCAGTTTTAATAGGTGCTAGCTTTAGATACATACCAACAGGTATGGGTGAGTCAAGCTATTTTTCCCGTTATTTTGTTTTCTGTTAATTTTTAAAAAGAACCTCAACAATAAATTCTTCATTACATGATATCTAGTTCCTAGTTTTTATGTACATAACAAAAATAAGAAAAGTCATACAAAATAAAATGGCACAACTACTCTAGATTGATCATCCAAATAGTAACAGTGAAATCAATTCTTCTCTTTTATACAGTTCCAAACCATAGTAAAAGAATGCAATTTTGTTTTTATAAAAAAAAATCTAAACTTAAGTCTGTTTGCAAACAAACACCCACACCCACACCCATAATACGAATCAAGGTGTTCTTGTAGTCTCAATGTGAATAAATGGTTCTTTCATTGCTAGTTAACAGGTTGGTTCTTGAATTTTGGTCAAAGCATAAAATCTGTTTGATGTTTTGACTTCACTTCGAAATATTTTTTTCTTTATTCAGTAGACACTAAACTGAAAACTATTTTCATTTATTAAGATAGTTAAATTACGATCTATATTAATTGAAATTCTCAATACTGAACAATTAAATATACCATCAAAAATTCTTATTCGTGATTATTTAACATCAACAAATATTAGTGAAAATTCAATGAGTAAAACTACAACAACACCAGTTGATATGTTATATTTTAATGAAAATCAACAACAGAAAACTATTACTTCATCATCAACAGCTGGAAAAACTTCATTATTTCGACCGTTAGTATTTTGTTTGTTTTTCTTTTTCTATCAGTTATAGTAAGAACAACTAATAAAATCAATATATTTTAAATAGTGAATTACCTGTTCGACGTTTAAATATTTCGCCACCACCATCAATTGTTGCACAGAAGTATTGTAATCATTATTCTTATTCTTTTTTGACTATTCTATTATTTTAGATTAAGTGGTCAACATCGTCCAATTGAACAACGTTTAACTTTACCTCCGATTATGTCAGGAAATAATTCAGCATTACGTCAAAGTAAAAATAAAAATATTTTCTATTTGATATAAATCATAGTTATTCTTATATATCTATATAGATCAAACTGATCTAAATAATTTATTTCATAACTCATCAAGTCCAAAACATGATTCTCAAAATCAAAATTTAACCAAATTTAGTGAAACATCAATAGCTCGACGAGAACGAGCTACTCATGAATTACAAAAAAATAGACTAATGAAAAATCTTTATCATTAATCATATGTTTTGTTTTTGTTTTTCATACATGTCATTTTTCGTGATATTAAATTAATTTTATTTAGTCAATACTAAATAATAAGATTTATATTATTTAACTTATCATAGGAATATATTCAATGGAATATTTCTAGCCGTTTTATTATATGTTCAATCATAAAATTTTTATTGCATGTTTAATGTCCAATATTTTTGTTTTGTGAAACACTATTTCAAAGGAGCGTTGAATTATAGGAATAAACATTTGGACATTCTCCTCCCCCCGCAGACACTTTAACAACACTGGAGAAGCAAGGTGAAGAAATATGTCCCAAAATAGATAGAATACAGTAATCACTCTATGATTAATAGCAACAACTACATTGTATTTCACATTTTAATCTCACAGGAATTGCGCTAACAGCTTATCGAGTATTTCTGATAAACATAATACAATCAAGTTCATATTTTGCATGATTGATAGTGTTTATGAATGTAGAACTTTGTTTCTAAAAAATTCTATATTTTACGAATTAATCATTTCTTACGATAAATTAATAAACTTTTTTTTTTTAAATAAGAATTAAGAATTTCAAACAGTGGAAACTTCTATGAAATACGCATGATTTTTATCTATATGCAATATAACGAAGATGAAACATAGTGGACAATTGACATAGAACACATGAACATACCTTATTTTCTATGAAATTAATTTCTAATATTTAAAAAACAATAATTAATGAAAAAAAAGTTTTTTGTCCATGGAAAATCTCTGAGAAGAATTGTAACTCTAAATTTTTGTTAGAACAAATCATATATATCATTCAATGGATTTTCTCTTGTTAATTCTAAATTAGAGTTATGAGAAAATATGAGAATTTCTTATTTGATTCTTTTTATTTTCTTTGAAAAATTGAATTTCTTTTTCTGATGTCTCAAAAAAAATTATGAAAGTCATTGAATATTCCTTTACTTAATATCTACAGATTTTTTCTTCTTAATATTATGACAATAAGAAAACCTAAGACTTTCCAATCGTAAGTTTCCGGTTGTATAATTAGAAAAAAAATATTCTTTTCATGTCAATGGAAGATTTATGTCACATCATCAAATTAATAAGGTTTAATTATCAATAGGTAGATAAGGAAGAGAAAAATAAAAAGAATAATCATATATTGAATTTTACTTCATCATTAATCTATATTTTTTTTTTTTGAAAGTAACTATTCATACGAACTTTTTCAATCAATTATTAACAATGGTAGATTTTGAAGCAATATTTTCTCTTCTTCGAATCATTTTATTTGCAATTCTTACTTTAGTTACTTTTATTTATTCAATTCCAATTATATTTATTCGTCGTTTTCATCGTCGTAATATGATACTTACACTTAATATATGTTCAGTTACTATATGTTGTTCTCTCTATTGGACTATTTTTTATATAATATTGGAGTTCAATCCTTTGATTATATATAAATTTATGTTAGATTCATGTAGATTTGTACTTATTTTTTCAACATTAATAACTCTTCAAGTACCTTTTAGTTTTGTTACAGCTTCAATTAATCGTTTTTGTTCTGTAGTATATTTTAATAAGAATTTATTTAAAACAAAACAATGGGTTTTTATTTGTATTTTATTTCAATGGATATTTGGAATTATTATAACATTACCTGTTGTATTAGGAATTCAGCCGGTAACTTTTTTTGTTTTTTTATATAAAAAAAAACACACATTTCATAATTTTCTATTTGGTTTTTTTTCTATAGTATTGTGTTACTTCACAATGGGTTGAAATATATAGATTAATATTTATTGTCATAGTTCCATCAATTGTTTTTCTTATCATTAATATTCTTATATATGTTACTGTTCGTTCATTATCACATCGTATTCGACCAAGTTCATTTTCGGTAACAGAAAATAATCCTCGAAATATTCGACAAGAAAGAATTAGTCGACGTGATATTCATCTATTTCGACATATGATTATAATGTTTTTAATTTTTGTTGGAGGATGGACTCCATTATATGCACTTTTTGCAATTCAAACACAAGCTTTAGCTAATATAATTCTATCGGAATGTTTTACAATTTGGTGTCAATTAGCTTTTTTATGTGATATTATTGATCTTTATTTGTACAATCATGAAGTGAGAAATTATCTTAAAATAATATTCTGTCGATGATTCTAATAAAAAACAAGATATACAAAATAATTATTTTCATATTCTTCTTTTCATAAATAATAAATATAATTATATAATGAATTAAATTAGAAATATTTTCTTGATTAGCTATGAAAATAATCATTAAAATAATTTTTGCAAAATCAACACAAGCAATGCACTAAGGATTGCAGCATCCCGATTCATTATGATATATTATCTAGAGCAAGCATTCCATATTGAGGACATTTTATTTTTCCTTCCAATTAAGAAACGCCAACTGTTAAAGTAGAATAATTGGCATTTACAGAAAGAGCGAGTAAAAAAGACAACCAGTAGTTCTTTAGAGAAATACAAAAATAAGGATGAAGTAAAAATTTAATTATAGTTTGATTTGTAATCTAGATCATTCTTGTTAGTTGAATTGAATAAATCGATATCACAATAAAAGAGAATACAGTTTCATTTAATAAATATTAAACTAGAAAAAAAAATTAGATTAATATTTTAGTTCAACTTGAATTAATATATGATCGTTGTTCTTTGAAGTAATTTTTCGAATATTCTTTGCACAATGGTTATTAATCATTGATCTAATCATATCTCATATTCATATCAGCTGTTGTTGTTGTTATTATTGCAAGGAAGACATTTATGATTTATTTTATAGACATCGAAATATTTTGTTTTTGTTTTTGAGAAAAAAAAAGTCATTGGAAAATGTCAGCAATGTAAAAAGTTTTGTAGTACGTGTAAATTTTGTTCAAAAATGTTGTGAAGTAAATTTTCATGGATTCAGACGCTTGGGAACCGGTGTTGAAGTTCATTCTTGACTGACAAATTTTGGAATTGTCAGTCTTGATATTCGTCAATATCGGATTTAGAAAGCGTCAAGATTTTTATCCATGGAAAGAGGTGTTCGAGCTCGCATGTTCGATGGATTGTTTTATTCATTGGTTTGTTTCTTAATAGTTATTAGAGTTGCGTGTCTTGCTTTAAGAGAAGCGCAATAGATAGAAAGTACGTATATGTCGTTCTGTATGAGTAATGAAATAATGTTGTAACGAATCAATCTTAATAGTATTTTTTGTACTTAGGTTCGAATGATAGTCTTTGAGATGTAGTTTTTAAGTATGATGTGTTTCAGATTGTTGAAGGTATTGGGATCTCAATGAATTTTACTCAATTTTGTGATTGTTAGACTATTATTGATGGTATTGTTTTTTTGGTTAATTCCAATTTCTATTACTGTTCAATCACAGTTTTGACTGGAACTTACAGTATAATTCATTTTCAATAAATCATCAAATTGATTCAGTTCGATCTAGTGATGTGTATTTAGTGAAGGAAAATACTCTGATGAAATGATATATCGATTGATATCTTAGACAAATGAATAATGTGTTGAAGAAGAGAAAAATTAAAGTTGGGATAGGAATATTATTTTACCTCATATCGATGGTAACTAAAGATGATTATATTCATACATGTACAAACGTTACGCTTCGAGCATAACATATTGAAATCATTCAAATGATCAAGAATACAATAGACAAGTTCTACCAATAATGTAAGAAGAC
>CAJNOL010001911.1:0-13383 GCA_905250125.1 Rotaria sordida | reverse complement strand
TAACGAACTTTATCGTGTTATCTATCGTTAAAAAGTTGCCATCGTTTACGCATGTGAAAATAGTTAACGATATCATTTGAATTTTTTATTTTTAACGAAGCTTACCGTGTTAACCATCGTTAAATATTTCATTCTTTTTGACGCGTGAAGATGTTTAATGGTGTTACTTGAGTTCGTTTAATTTTAACGAATCATATCGTATTAATCGTCGTTAAATAGTACATTGAAGTTTTGAGTCAGTAGTTGTTAAGTAGCCATCGTACTATGAGTTGAATGTTTAGGCTTAATCTGGAATGGTAAAAATAAGCTTTTTTTATATATCATGAGGATTCTTCAAGATTGGGATAGCGAAAAAAACAAACTGTGCTAGAGTTTTTTTTCCAGTAGACGCATTTTTCAATGATATCATTTACTGGTACATAATAATAGTTATTGTTTTTATGTAATTGTCCTTCTTGAATTGATGTTATATCGATTCTTTGACCGTTTGTAACTATTGATAAGTTTTTGACATCAGAAAGCGGCCAAAGTTCCAGTAAAATTTCATCATCTGTAGCAATAAATATGGCAGTTATTAAACCAAAATGAATTGCATCTTGAATTCTGAATAGAACTGCAGAATCATCAGCTGCCTTTGATTTTGAGTAGTCTGCAGTTGTATAACGAACACGTCCCATCTTGATTGTCCCATAAAACTGAAGATTTTCGTTCGAGAATAAAGTGGAGATTCTGTTATTGGACGGTATTGAATGCATAGTCTGAGGCACACTTAATGATGATCTATAATAGCCACGACCAAACATCATATTTTCAATGTGGTTTTTAAGTTGAATATTCATTGTTGAATCATGAAGTTGTAAAAGGTCTTCCATTAAGGACGTTCAGGTAAGAGTCGAGTTTTGTTTTTTCACGCGTGAAAACAAATGAAATATTTAACGATAGTTCATACGGTAAGATTCGTTAAAAACAAAAAAAACTCAAGAAACATCGTTAAATATCTTCACACGTGAAAAAGGATCAAATGTTTAACGACATGTAACGAGTTAGTTATCGTTAAAAAGACAATCACGCGTGAAACAGCGTGAAAAGTCTAACGCGTTTTCACGAATTCTCGAAATTTAACGAAAGTTCGCGAATTTCTCTTCATGAAACTTTGTTAGTTTATCTTTTAACGCAACTTTTGGCGTTAATTCCAGCGCCTGCTTCGATAAATGTTCTTTTTTAAAATTCTATATAAGTGCCTCGCTCCTTTGACATCTGATATAAAAAGAATTTCAGAAAAAACCTACTAACTCATATATGAATAAACAGTAATCCTGAAAATTGCGTCTAATGATGTGAGTGGCATGGAAACACATATGATTCAAGCTTGAAACTTGAATTAAGCTTTCAAGTATGATACTACGATCAATGCGAGCTAAGTATATCCGTTTCACCCAGGTGTCTTTCATGGATGATCCCTAAGCATGCACGTCTGAATATATTTAAACTTCCAATCATTTCGATTTCTTCTCGACGAGTAGCTTTGATAGTTCGCATTATCATCCCTAAATATCAATGAAATCATATTAAAAGATTGGTAGAAAAAAATCAAGATATCACCCAAAATATTTTCAAAATGAAATGTAGAATAAGAAGTCAATGGACCGTAATCATTAATAGTTTGTCCAATATGATTAAGGGAATGTACAACTTGTTGATTATGTCGAGCCGTGTAGAGTTTTGGATATTCAATGAGAAACTCATGAAGAAGACTTTTTACGTTATCAACCATGACCATGTTTATAGTGCGGTGCTCCGAAAAATGAATAGCTATTACTAATTTCAGAAAATGATCGTAATATTTAGCTTTTAAGACCTTTTTAAAGATCACAAATCCAAAAAGAAGGACCATCCTTAATTCACTGGCTTTAAACTTTTTGAATTTAAGTAGTGAACGTGGTCGTCGACCAGTTGTTGAAGGAAAACGAAACGATTGAAGCATTGATGACAGTTGATGGATATGATTAAAACACGACCAATCTTCTCTTTTATAATCAGCACGAAGCCAAAGAGACAATAACTTCCTCTTATAAAAAATAAAAAATATTAGGTATGGATTTAGATGTCAAGTATACTACTTACAGTTACACCTTGATACACGTTGTGTAGATTATCTGATACAAAACTGAATCCAACGTCAAAATATTTCAATTGACGAAGCACACAAGGACCGAGGATTCCATGTTCAGACTCCTTATTTTTGATTAATTTTTGCTTGAGTTGACGCTTACCTTTGCGATCAAGTGAATGACGATTAATTTTTTCTATTTCAATATCATTTAGTTCTTTAATTAAAATAAGATAATCATATCGATCATTTGTTCTTAACTGTGGTTGAATCAGAGAGTTTTCAATAGGAAAACAATTAATTGGATGATCAGAATTGGCAGATGACAACACAGTATAGCCTAAGTAAATATCCCATGTAAAAATTTATGTAAATTTAACGATTTAACGAAATTTAATGTTACATTTTTGACCGTGAGAAAGCGTTAGAAATATGAACTAAACGAAGTCTCATGCGTATTTTTCCGTTGAAACGAGATTAACGTAAAATAACTCGTGAGACTTCGTGAAAAAGCATATTTTTGACTCGTTTTCACGGTCTACAATGTAACATTAAATTCCGTCAAATCGCCGAATTTATATAAATTTTTACATGAGACTTCTGAAAATAAGAAAAGTGTGTATGGAAAAAATTTTTACCACGAATTTCACATCTTCCGCATCCAAATTTTGCAGTTGGTTCAGGTAAATTTTGTACCAATGCTTGTGCTGGTTTATCCATACATGCACAAATTAAAAAAACTTTTAAAAATCGTGAAACGTAGCCTGCATCTGAACAGCATTCAAAATAAGACCCTTTCTCCAACTCCTTAAGTTGTAGAATAATTGTTTCCAACACAGCCGACATTTCAAACCGCTTTGGTTTTGCAGGACCAGGCCAGACTCCACCAAGTATTAAGTTTTGGAAGGTGAATCGCTTTTTACGTTTAATTTCATTAATTATAAAAGTTACAGGCCATATTGACTTTTCTGTACTTTTAAATGGTTGTATTCCGTCTGTACTCATAGTTAGAGTTAAAATGTCGTCAGATTCTTCATCAAGTAGTTTTCGATAATAGTTACCATCAACAATATCTTTCATTGTTAAAATTGAATGTGGTGTAACGTTTGTACGTTTTTGTAAATACATATCTGCTGTAGTAGCTAATATTGAAGAAAGTTGATCACGAATATTAAAAGTATAAAAATAATTTGGCATTGATGCAGGGGGTACAAAACGCCAGCTACAATTAGCATTTGAGCAAGTGGACTTGTTATCAGAGACCTTTTTGCAACTTGGACATATCCACCACACTGTTCGATCAAGAGTAGATGCACATGATTTATCAAGTGCTTTTTTGATTTGAAACCAACTACGAGGAGCACCAGGCACATTTAAAACACACAATAGTGAACATATATCGTTGATGCAGACTGCTGATAAAGAATGACGATTTTTCAGCGCGACTAAAGTCGCAGCTAAATCTACTTTTTCAATAGGTCTTGATAATGAATCTGAACTTGTCGAGAGTCTATAAAATAATCAAAAAATTATATAATTAGAGCGATGAACACTATTTCTAGGACAAGCAGTTTCTAAAACAATAATAGATCCTGTGATTAAAGGTCCATGCAAAAAATGCTGATGAATTTAGCGAATTAACGAAAATATATATTTCATTTTCAGTTGTACAAACGCGTGAAAACGAGACGTCTTTTAACGAAGTTTCATGCGTTTTTCTACGTTAGTTACTATTAACGAAAAAACATGCGTAATATTTCGTTAACAGACGTCTTTTTTCACGCATTTTCACGATCTAAAAGGTAACATCATTTTGCTTTAATTAGTTGAACAAATGAATATTTTTACATGAGGAAAAGAAGAAAAAGAAATCAACACTAATGCACTACTCTAGGTGATGAAAAGAGTTTTCGAAACATTATACATACATATTTTGTTTATCTTGAGGTTCATAAGACTCATTCCTAGTTGGAGATGTAAAATTTGAAAGCGAACAATCATCATTAAAACGTTGCGATTGATCATCTGGAGAAGCAGCAATGTTTATAGATTCATTGATGAAATTGGTGGTAGTTTGAGTCCATTGAGTTAAATCCTCATTCAGCTGCTCGCATCCCTTCACTAAATTTAAAAAATGAGTAAATTTCTCAATTGACAGAATTTTTAAGTTTCAACACACAAAAACGACCATTTGCTTTGGCAAGAAGCATCATTCTTCGTCGATACTCGAAATTCTTTCGATTAAGTCGTCAATCAGCCACCTTTTCTGTCATTTTGCTTCAAAAAAAGTCAAAGTGACAATGTTTTCAATGATTAATTACAAACAGAATATATAAAACTATCCAACAAAATTCATAAATTTTTAATTACAATGAAGAAAAACCCAATGGTTTCTAATCTTCTAGTACTCTTTATCTTTCAAAGCTTTTATTGTTCATTTATATGCCTACACGTATAAACATAATTGAGAAAAAACAAAAAAAAAATAAAGTTCATCACTGAATATTCAGTACAAAAAAAAAACAAATATAACGAGAAAAATGCAAATAGAAATAAAATCTATCAAGTAACATCGAAAATAAGTCTAGATAAGTTTCTGAAATCAATAATATTTCATTGATTTCTTGGTAAATCATTTTCTTTATTGATGTTGGATTTTTTTTTTCCAATAAACTTTGAATTATTGGAAGTTGATTGTTGAGATTCATTTTTTCCATCTTGTTTTTGCTGAGTTTTGGCACTACGAAAAACATTGTTGATACTTTCATTAATTTTTCCTCCCGTCAGACTTTCCATACCATGAAACATGTTAACGTAATCTATAATATAAATATATTATTTAATATTAAATCACAAAAAGGAATTACCATGGACAGCTTGTCGAAGATCATCATCAATACCTTCTTCAAGAACATCCATTCGAGCATGTAGTGGATAACAGGCACGTATAATAGAACGAGCTGTTCTTGTACCATTCGGCTTTTATAGTCTATTCAATTGTTCTTCGCTCATACTTAATCGGTCACAAATCTTAATCAATTTTTCACCTCTTCCTTCTTCCATTTCACCAGCACAGGAAAGTAGTTCTCCCATACGTACAAAATATCTTATAACACTTGGATCAGTTGGACGAGCTATAAGAAGTAAATATTAAAAGTTTATTACAAAGCGATGACGTGTAGACCAGAATTTTTCCTTTTGATATTTTTAGATGAGAAAAGCTTTTCAATTAGATAACAACTTGCTATGAACACTTAAATTAAATTAAATTGAGGTTCTGATAGTTAATACAGAAATGAAGCAAAACCATCTCATCAGTTTTTGAAGCAAAAATATTTAAAAACAATACTTACGCATCCATTCCGTTTTATATTTTTCAATTTCTTTCTTCATTCGATTGTTTTCCCTTCTGAGTTCCTCATAAGAACTCACGGAAATTCGTATTCGTTTTGTTTCTACATATTGTGCTTCACTGCCAGAATCAACACTCTTTCGTTTAAATAAACTAGTTGTTTTTTCTATATAGTTTCACAACAAAAAAAAATTAGAAAATAATATTTAAAAAAATTAGTGATACAACCTTCTGTATAGGCAGCACTTAAAGGTGATGCTTCTGATGTCTTGGATCGATTGTCGTTTCGTGGTTCATTGATTGTTGCTTGATTAGATTGATTTTGTTTTGAGTTATTTTCATCACCTAAAATATGACATACATTAGCTTGTTCAACATAATAAAACCTTCATACAATTTTTTTCTTGTTCAATATCAATTTCCAAACGTGCATCATTTGAGTCAGATGAATCTTCATCGTTCAACTCTAAATCATTTTTACTATTTGAAATACCAGTTGGCTCAGATTCACATTCATCTTTTTCATCAAATTTTTGTGCTGCACCATTTTTACTAGTAACCTTTGCCATTAATAATTTTTTTTGTTTTTCACATACTTGCAGTGAACCTTAAAAAAAAAAATTTTAATGTGAAATCATATCTTACAACTAACCAATAATCATAATTGTGCCACGAATAATCTTCTCCCGTTTATTTGTTGACTTTTTATATCCAACACATGATCCAACAGTGAGTTTTGATTTATTAGCAGTTGTTACTAACTGGTGCCATTCAGCAACAATAAAATCAGCATCACTTGTACGAATTACACATGCATCAAATTTTTTCTGTTTTTCAGCCATAAATAAAACTATAGATGATATTACGTTTATCTAAAAAATCTTTATGTTTAAAAATAGAAAAATATTATTAAGGGTGATATAACACTTAAACATTATCGTCCTTACAACTAAGGGCAAACATGCACAACTGACAAAGCATATAATGTTCTACTATTATAATAAAAATATCCTTTGTTACTTTTGTTCATAAGATGTGTAATGGAAATAAAGAACGATAGATGGTAGTCATATCTAGTAGCTGAGAATATTTATCGCTATGCCGTTGAATTAATCTCTTCGATAGGCTTTCAGTATCTTAGAAATGTAAAAATAAAAAAGGCATTCAACGAAGCGAGGGCAGAAATTAACGCCAAAAGTTACGTTAAAAGATAAACTAACAAAGTTTTATGAAGAAAACTTCGTGAACTTTCGTTAAATTTCTGAAACTCATGAAAACGCGTTAGACTTTTCACGCTGTTTCACGCATGATTGTCTTTTTAATGATAACTAACTCGTTACATGTCGTTAAATATTTCATTCGTTTTTACGTATGAAGATATTTAACGATATTTCTTGTGTTTTTATTTTTAACAAATCTTATCGTGTTAACCATCGTTAAATATTCCGTTCGTTTTCACGCTTGTACGTTTTGATCTTTCTGCTTGAATTATATGCAGCCTGTACAGGTACGTAGTAGTCCCAGATAGTGTTTCTAATGGCAAATGTACTTCCTTTGTCTGCACACATTGGAAAACAAAAACATCCTTTGTTGTACACTCTGAGTGATCATTCCATTAAAAACACTGCTCCCATATAGTTTTTTACGTAGCTTGACTTGAAATTTTTCGAGGTTCTTCTATTGAGTTCAGCTATGTTGCCTTTTTTGCTCATAGTTATCCCATTTAATATGACAAACGTGACTGGTAAACTCTACTTTGGTAGAAAGGTAAAAATGTCGAAAATGAAAATATCGAAACCAAAACTGATGGATTAAAATGTGAGTGCAAGAGTGTGGGTGAGGACGAGGATATTTGTCTGATATGTATTAAAACGGCTGAAAGAAAAAATAGAGAAAAAAAATAGCGAAGAAAAAAGCGGAAGAAAAAATGGCGAAAAAATATATTTTCCTGAAAAATGTCGAAAATGTCTCGGATGCCGTTAAGTGACTCTATCAAGCAGTAAGATGTGGAGTTCGAGATTAGAGATGAAGCGAGGACTGATATTCACGTCTGCAACCTACCCACATAAAAGAAACATATAGCTCTGTTGTTGGTTTTATACCTGAATATTTTTGATCCATTATTATTTTTGTTGGTCTACTTAAACATGGATTATTTTTCTGTATACAAGAAATTATCTTCATTCCACTGGTCGAAAATTTTAAAATACACTTTTCTCGACAAACTCATATGATTACAAGGGATTTTTTGCTATAGCCTGTTTCGCCATTATTATCTTCGACATTTTTTCGATTCGCTATTTTCTTTTCGCCATTTTTTTTTCGACATTATTTTTTTCGCTATTCTTTCGTTTGCTATTTTTTTTCGGCCAATTTAATGCTATTCGTTTGTCTCTTCATGGATTGTCGTTTTCAACACTTGTATCTTGCAACATGTTTATAATTTTTGTTTTCGATATTTTCATTTTCGACATTTTTACTTTCGATATAAGTAAGGTAAATCACGTGACCCTCACCTCCGTTAAATACTTGAGCTGGTCTATACATTACTGCTTAGAATTTTTTGAACATTTCTATTGATCGCATGTCTGATGAACTTCTTTTACTGAGCGATGTCTTCATAAGTTTCATTCGTCTCAAGAGGAATATTCAACTAAACAGTTCAATACTGGACATACTTTCTAATAATATACTTGAGAAAAAAAATTTTGTTATCACCACTTATTTCGTAATAGATAGCAAAATCGATTATGAAGCACATAAGGTTTTTAATCATATATCAAAATTCAAAATAGTTATGGTGCTACTCGCATCAATTTTGAATTCGAATACGCTAGCACTGTATATCATAGCATGGTAAAAATGATAAGGCATACTATTTTGAATTTTGATATATGATTAAAAAAATTTATGTACTTCATAATCGGCTTTGCTATCTATTACGAAATAAGTGGTGATAAGAAAAATTTTCTCAAGTATCTTATTAGAAAGTATGTCCAATATTGAACTGTTTAGTTGAATATTCCTCTTGAGACGAATGAAACTTAAGAAGACATCGATCAGTGAAAGAAGTTCATCGGACATGCGATCAATAGCAATGTACAAAAAATTCTAAGCAGTAACGTATAAATCAGCTTAAATATTTAACGCAATTTCATGCGTGTTTTTTTCATAAATTACCGCGTGAAAAATCATTAAATTTTTAACAATTTAACGAAAAAAGACGCGTTAAACGATCTTTTTCTTAACGAAAAAAAAACCGTTAGATTTCCGCGTGTTTAACGCGTTTTTAGGGTCAAAAAGGTAACATTAAATTTTGTTAAATCGTTAAATTTTTAACGAATTTTCACGTCACAAAACTTCGTTAAATTGCTAAAAATTTTTACATGGGAATGAGGATAACCTATGCATAAAAAATGACGGTGGAATCTTCACGAATAATAGACAAACAAGTATCTTAGGCAGCCATTCGACAGTTTTATGAAATTCTTTTTACTGCAACAAATGATATAATATAATATTTTCTTTGGTCGGTTTGATGATACAAACATATCATGAGAGTTATTGTATATATTATACCTTATACATAACTTACCATGTATTTGATCAAGTCAGAAGAAAAACTGTATCCTGACTACAGTTATTGTATAGTTTGAGAATAAAATTAATTATCTTTCAAACAATGTGTAACTATTAGAGGTTTTCTTAAAATTTGAAAATCGAATTGTTTTCACTAGGAAATTCATTTCTATCCTTTGACTGAAATATGATCATCATAAGATGAAGATAGTGTTGGATTCATAACTCCAGCACATGTCAACTGACTGAAGTTGACTTGATTGTTGTTCACATGTACCAATAAAAAAAAAAGAACTCAATATTGTAAAATAAATTTGATTTGAGAGAACAACTATTTTTATTCAGAATTGTAAGACGAAAAAGCTCGAGTTTGAATATAGAAGTTTATTAGTTCTGTATCTAGACATTTACCCTTTCTGTAATAAGCACATTTTTTTGCAGATGAAAGTTGAAAAAAAAAATACGCGTCTTTTGTTATCTCTGTCTTTGGTTTGATTGTAATAGAGAGAAGATCTTTTTCAGTGAGTCGCTGGTGCATCTCTATTCTTGATCTCAGCAGGTGGATGAGTAGCTTCGATGGCGGTGAAATTCTCCAGAATGTTGTAGGTATGCTTGGCACCCTTGGGTACGATCCAGGAGTCGCCAGGACTGAGAAGGACCTTTTGATCGTTTTCAAAATGAAGTTCGGCCTTGCCAGAGATGACATAACCACATGTTTCGTAGTCGCGTGCTACCAAAGACTTCTCATGCATGTCCGGCTTGACCTCTTCCCACATTCGCATCGACATAGACTTGCCGTTTGCTAAGTACTTCTGTCCCATTTCGCCGACAGGAGATGTTTTCGATGAGACTTTGATGATGGACGCGTCAGCCATTTAAAGTATTAATGCTTACTGAATAGTACGAATATGAATGATCTGAAACAAGAACAAATAGAAAGAGCATCAAAACTTGTATTTTTACATTATAAGTAGAAAAATATTCTAGTTGACAACATAAATTCAATACTATCTCCACATAGAGCACGCAAAGGTAATTATTTCTACGAACTTTCAGACTTGTCAAACATCGTTTCTACTGTCATCAGATACTGCCCTTGATTGATGAAAAAAAAAAGGTATTTTGTTTTTCGAAATTGAAAGCACTTTAATAAGTAATAATTCTATTTCAAGAGCATTCTCACCACTTACAATATTGATATATACTGAAAAAGTGTAACAAACTAACTCAGTCAAATGATACCCATCTAGTAATATAAGTTTACATGGCCATATTATTAAGGTCAAATGATTGTGGCGAGCACAGTAAAAATAATTACACATGTATACATTTATAGTGAGTGAAGAATCAGAAAAAAAAAGAATGCAACTATTTTTCGATATTGTATGTCGTTTTTATATGCGTCTTTTTTTTCTTTGTTTTAAAACCGTACCGAATGACCTGAGAAAAAGCATCAACTACGAAATGGTTAAAAATAGGGTTTTTTTTATAAGATAAGAACAGATTCTTCAACAAAAACAAAAGAATTACAATTTTCGTCTTGTTCTAGAATCGAAATATTATCACGCAAGTCCATCGAATATTTTGTCCTTATTATGTGCTTGCTTAAATTGATTTGAATAGAGGCTCTACTTTGTTTTGAGATTAAATGCATCACAACTACTAATAAACCGTTCTCTTTACAATATAATTTATTTTCAATTGTAAATTTTCGTAAGTGAGGAGATGCGTAACATTCATACTCTATCATATATTGTTGCATTCTCTCTGTAATTATCTATACTCTCTGGTTCTTATCTATGTTCTTTGTAGAATATATTATCTCATCTTTATATGTTCGTTCTTTCTCTTCTTACACTGAATTTAAATCGAATGAAACGTTATAAGCAAATTTTTATTCGGCATAGTTTTCGAATTAGCTTCTAGTTCTAAATAATCTAATAACAGTTTTTTTTAGAGACTTATTCCAGTGTCTTTTGTGAAGAGAAACAACACAATGACTATACAAGAAAATTTTTAATAAATTTTGTCCAAGAAATAGAAGTTGATCTAATTATTATTCTGTTTGTCACAGCATTTTGGGGACACGGGTCTGAATGGGTGTGAGTATTAGTGAAGAGAAGATCCACACCCACATCATGATCCTTCCTTCATAGTGTGATGAATTGTGACGAAAATAACAAGAATTGTTTTTTCCGTGTGAAAAATTTTCACCTGTGTTTCGCATTTTCATCCCATAAGGATTGTATTGAAAGATTTGCCAGTATCTTAATGCGCTAGTTAACGTTAAATTTCTTCAATACTCCTCCATTTTTTCTTTTCTTTGTTTATTAACCAGTATCCTGTGTCGTCTTCTATGAAGCTTTCATCAGACAATAGCAATATGTGTAGCGTAAACAGCAGATGACGAGTACGTTCTTTTTTTATATTGGACTACGAAACAAAACAGTAGTACCGGATGATGACTCGTTTGTCAAACGTTCTTCCGCAATGCATTATGTGGAAAGAAAGAGAAAAGAAAAAAATATATACACATCTCGGTATTGTTTGATGAAGACTTCATCGAACTAGAAATGTCAGATTTGTTAATAAAAACTAAAACTGGCAGAATATTAAAGAAATTTAAGATAGATATTCAAATGAGTTTTCTATCCTCAACTCAACTTCATACATTAATGTAGTCTACATAGAATAATCGAAATTTATACAAACGTGTGTGCAATAAAAAATTAAAAAAATTTTCATGAATGATCAAAAGAATATAATGAATCATATCTTTCGAATGACTTTTAGCGAGAGTATGGGTAAGGATGGATAAATGAAGAGAAGACTCTCATCTATACTCACTCTCACGCTCAATATGATAAATATAAGAAACACATATTCCAAAGATAAGTAGTCTTTCAACGTTTTTTTCTGCTTAAAATAATGTGATTTTGAGAGTTTTATCCTAATATGTGCATCACTGACGATAGTCCGAGCTAGAGAATACGTTGCTCTTTTGCATGTCGGTATGGAAAGAAGCGACGATTAAGAGAAAAGTAACATTTCTTGTATTACTTAAGAAGATCACTCGTTGAAAGGTTAGCTTGTTTTTGCAAGAAAGTGAACTAGATTTAATATTTGATGAAACAATAATTAAAGTTACAGCTATTATATTAGAAAGCAAGGTTCCATTTACTGTTTATAATAAAAACATAAAACTAATGATTTTGACTTCGAAATTTGCGGATAAAGCAAAGACGAAAGTTATTAAATGTAATTTTCTGTAGTTTACTTCATTTTTTTGAATATTTGAAGCATTCTATTCAGTATGAAGCAAATAAACAGATTTCATAGACGAAAACAAAAAGAATATGCGTATAATTGATGAATATTTTTCCAGTGGTTTTATTTTGAACCGAACGAGCAGCATCACTAATAAGAAGTTAGATTGACATTAGATATGGGCCAGATGGTCCTGACCTCGCGAAGACCGAAACCGATACTTTTTCATCGAGAGTGATATCTTTTATTGTCGTGTAAAACTTGCGTCAAATTCTGCATTCGCACGACTCATATGGTCTGAAAGCTTACGCGAAAATTATTGAATAACAATCATTTCAATATTTTTTCTTACCATTTTGATAATAAAATTAATCTTTTTTCTCGTAAACAACAAAGTTGTCGAACACATAAACGTGCAGAATAGACGAAGTATTAATGAATCAGAAAAAGTAATGAATCTCCAATAGGGAGGACATTCGAGCTAGTACAAGATGTCTTGAGTGCATTGACAAATGACGTCGCATTTTTCTCTAGTACATGTATTACTCATCGCAAAATCAGAATCAAAAATTTTTTTCTGACTGGGATTGGGATAAAAAATGATTGGTCTCGCTCATCACTAACTGACACGTTCACTGTCGCTTACATTACATATGTTATGTTATCTATGCATTGTCAAAATTATACAAAATCTAGTGATGAATCAATACGAAAATAATTTATTGAATAACTAAAGTAGACCAGAAAAGTTTAAGACACTTTTTATTTTTTTTTTATAGGTAAGAAAAAACAAAATATCTTTATATATGTATATATAGTCAAGATTGAGGTCTACATGATTCACTTATGTTTCATTAAATTGGTCGTTAGCTGAGAGTCTATAGCGAAATACAATTTTTTCTCTATACTCAAAAGTTTAAAACAGTTTTAGTATTTCGTTGGTTTTCTCATTATTGAAAATAGAGGAAATCTTTAAAAATATACCATTAGATGTAGAATTGAGCGAACTACATTTTCATATAAAAAAATTTTTCCTTAATGATTAGTTATAATAATTTAATATTATTAATTAATA